>CAKALU010067731.1:21616-46459 GCA_916700995.1 Hozukius guyotensis | reverse complement strand
TGAATGCATTTAACATAAATGTCAGTATATGGGTGCTCTACAGTTGTAGCGTCGGCATGTGAGGGTGCAGGTCGTATCCACGCCGACCCTCCAACGTTTTCTGCTTTGTCATTTCGGCTCGCTGCGGTTATCGCAGAACTAACTTCCTTCTATCTCCGCATAGACTCAAATGAAGCAAATATATCGATTCTGGCATTAAAAAAATCTATTTCAAAATCGTAAAAAAATAATTTGTGATACATACTGTAGGTGAATCGATTTTTTTTCCCACCCCTAAAATCTAGCGTGAGAAATTACCGCCTGGTAATGTTAAATGTTTTGTTTTTTTTTGCCTTGGCTGGTAACTTTGTGTAGTGTTGTTCTGACAGGTTACCAGCCATCATTTAGAGGCTATTTATTGCCTCAATTCTGGAAATGTCATCAGCTGTACTCATTGTGGCCTGCATGTGAATAAGAGAGTTTCTATGCAATAATTAAACTTATTTCATTAGACACCCAGTCAGCAACACTTATTATTAGGCCTCCAACTTGTGCTAACTGAATAAAAGTGTTCAGAAAACACGTCTGTATTCAGTCCATGAACTTGTCTTTTGTAAATATTTGTTTTTATATGGAAGAGATGATTTGCTGAACAAGAGCAGAACTGGATGGTCTTCTTCACCAGATTTAGTTTTCTATAATCAGCTGAAGGCTAACAAGTAATTACATGGGTTAATTTGCCTTGTTACAAGTTGGTAATGAGGTAAAAAGCTCTCTGAAATGAATCATCTGGTGCCATAAAGATTTATTTTGGCTCTTTGAAGTGTGTTTACATTGGCTGAGTGTTGTTGGTGTATTCTAGTTATGCGAGGTATGTCTCATTGGAACCACAGACAGAAAACCATTAGAGCAGAGGGAGGAAATGTGTGGTGCAGGCTCTTTGTCGTGGCCGATACTGATGAGGTGTTTGCAAAGTAGTGGTGTCTGTCACTTATTACTTAAAAAAAAAAGCAGATCAGCGATAGCCGACTTGATGTGAGGTCACCACTGTGTCGATAATAAATTTTGTAAATCATCAAGATGACAGAAAATGTTTGTGCTATTAATTCACACGTTAATATACTTTTTCAAACTGTTGTTTTTGTCATGAGTACTTTCACACAGAACACAAATATTAAGCGGCGAAAAGGCGACTTTCTGATCTTTTGCACAAAGGCATCATCGATCACATTGTGCGGAACGCATTGAGTTGTGTCCATATTTATGAAACCACGACACAGAGGCTCCGTTGTCCGAACCAGGACGTCAAACTTTATTATCAACCTTGACAAAGGCAGCGCATACCAGATCCACTCCTTCCGTTCTTACCTTGTCGTTTATTTGTCACGCCCCAGGTGTGTAAAAGCCTTTAGAATTGTTTCCAGGAATTAATAAGCAGAATCAAAAAGCATGTTTCTTAACAAATTCGCCGCCCTTATAAATTTGGTTCGAACCGTTTCAGCCCCGACTGTATCATTACAGCCCAGACTATATCGTTACAGCACAATAGTGTTGTTGTTGTGACTGACGGTGTCTTTTTCTGAGTGTGGACGGGACCACCCATGTGTAGTACTTGAATGAGGCCAGAGGACAGCAGCTTCATCCAGAGCTTATCAGCCGGGCTCTGACCCGCTGACCAGACAGGCTTTCTCGCTGCTCAGCCAGGCATACAGGGAGAGAGTGGGAGGCTGTTATAGGGGGGAGGAGAGCAGAAAGAGAGTTAAAGGGGAGTGGTGGGGCTGATGAGACACTGATGGATTTGGAGTAGGAGGGAGGGGGAAACACAGGGAAGCTATAACTACAGTGATTGTTGTGTTCAGGGAGGGATCTGCTTGTTTTGCTCTGTGAGAGGAGGAGTCCTTTTATAGCTTCTGGTTTACTCTGTGTGAGAGCGAGAGAGCATTAAAACTGTTCGAGTAGGTGGAAGGGACCAGCAGTGTAGCTCTTCTACTGCTCTTATCCTCAGGTGAAAAGATTTGTCTGTCCAAAACCATGTCCCAGTTGCAGAACATAATTTATACTTTGACTCAAGATCACTTTTATCTTTGAACTTTCTGTTGTTTTACTTCATACTGTAGTAGTTGGACCAGGGTGTCTGCATGTCTCGATAGGTCTCAAAAAGTCTTAATTACATTCACTTTGTTTTTATCGCGTTAACTTTGACAGCGCTGGTTTATATATATCTGGACTGACTGAATACTGAGCCACTTGGTAATGTCTTCTACCCACTCACTGATAGCACATGGATCTGGAAAGTCAATTTGGTTAGGTTGCATTTGCGATCTGTGGTAGGTAGTTCATGCCCGTGCATAGCTTGACAAGCCATTGCAATCCGCCGTACTTCTGTTGCCAAACTACGTGCGCACACCTACCTACGTCATCTATGTTTGCACGCTGTAAAAGGGTCTATTAAATGAAACAAATCATCTAGTGGTCTGGTAGAGCAGACACCTGTTATTCCTGTCTGTGGTTCTCACACAGTGTTTCCTGTTTTATGGTGATGGGGATATGGAGGGGGGTTTGTTCGGCGGAGCCCTGGGGGCTGCGCGGGTCGGGGGGCGGAGTGACCGTACACCTGCTGCAGCTGTTAATCACTCTCCTTGGCTGTATGCCTGCAGCTCACCTGTTCCCGTAACACCTCTCCCACTCTCTGTCTATCGGTACAAGGCTTGTGCAATACAGGAAAATATATTCAATACATTCTTTTTCTGTATTTTGTGTATTTGATGTCTATTTGTGCGATTAATCGTGATTAAAGATTTTAATCGATTGATAGCCCTAGTTTATTCGTACTACAAACAGTCATGCCACCAAGTGAATAAAGTTCTCTCTCAAATCAAACTCTTGAAGTTCAGAGCTCTGTAATCGGTTTACTGTTTGCCAAACAGCCTTCGTCACATTTAAACTTTATCGTGTCTTGGCTCTTGACAGCAGCAGTAAAATCTTGTTTTTCACCAACAACCACTCAAGCTCAGAGTTCCAGATATCTCCAGATGCTGCAAATAAAAAAAAAAAAGCTCAAGATCTGAAAGCCACAATCCTCCGTGATTCACAGCCAGACCGCTGTCTGTGACTTTGAGACGCTCGATGTCATTCTCAATCCCCACATGACCATTTTTCATACTGATTTACGGCTTGTTGAAGCTCCGTATAGTTTCAATAAGATATTAGGACTCAAGCCTTTAATTAACAGCCCTAAACGTTCCCATCTTGCCGATTGTTGATCTAATCATTGGTTGCATGTACATACTGGTTGATGTTATTGTGCTCTGTATGATTTCTCCAGCTACCGGGTTATTATCGCGTCAACGTTGACAGCCCTATATTAAACTTCAATATTTACGATCGGATCTACTGCTGTGTGTGCGCGGAACCCCGAGGACACCCGATGACGCAGTCATGTGGGAATGAACAATAGCCCTTTGAAAACCAAGCTGACTGAAGCAGAAGGACAACCATCGCCATCATGGCGGCCGTGGCTGATGCATGAGCTAATGCAAAACGTGAAGCATAAAGTAGTAGTATGATGGAGCTCAGAAATGGAGGACCAACTTGTTGATTTGTGGCAACAACACGAGTGTTTATTTAACATGACTTCATTCATCCATCCTTCATGAATTTTCAGTACAGAGTAAAAACTAACATCGCTAATTCTTCCTGCCCGTCGTCCGCCATGTTTGTTTACACTAAAGTCACGTTTGATTGCGTGAGATTTTGTGAGATTTCCGTTTTTTTTAGTCATTGTTGTTTATGAATGAATCTGTTAGTGTGTGTTGTGCTGTTTTGGCTAAATCGTTGCTCTCCACACACTATAGGAACAAAACTGTTAAATTTAACGTAACATGTCGTTATGTGTGGGCTCACTCACATTTTACACATCTGTTAAGATCTGATAAAAATCTTTTAGTTTGGACCGTCCTTAAGGCAGCCGTTACTAACTGTGTGCCAGAGTTCAGATGCATTGATTGGCTGTATTGCTGTCTCAGTCCAGCACTAATGATAGGCCTCTACAGTGATTTATACGCCTCTTCTCTGTTGTCACCAGATTCATTATGACTGCAGAGAGGCATTTATCACCAGTGTTGTAACCTCGCTGTTATGAGACACTTTTGCTAATGGTTATAAAATCCAGAGTTGGTAGTTGGGTGGAGTAAACTGAGCATAGATCATATTGTGGTACTGTAGCATGGATGACTATGACATGAAATCACTTTCCCACTTTGAGGATACTGGCACTAGATCAATAGTGAAAAAATCTGATTTGATGTATTTGAAAAATGTCTAATTATTGTGCTGAAAATCAGCTTAAACTTTTGAAGACAACTGTGACGGCAGCTTTTGTCTTTTTTAGGGGGGTACAGGGGGTCTTTAGGGGGAGATAGCAGGTCAACAGTAGACGTCACATAGAAGTGGTGAATGTCATCTGAAAGCTGAGAACCTGACAATTAATTAGAGATGCAGCTCAGCACTGTGTGTCAAGTTGTTGTAGTCATAAATCAGAAATAAACATGATTTAATTCATTAATTCATTCAAATTAATTGTAAAGGTGTATAAGGGTTTAGAACATTATGATAGAAGTATATGATGGTCATTCCCATGCTCTATTATGTCTTATAAATTGTTGCAGCAATGTTTGGGTTGATATCATTTGTTACACAGATTTGGTGCTACATTTTTTTATAATTGTTTACCACTCGAGATTTGATAGAAATTATCAATAATCCCTCCAAAATACCACATTAAGACACCAAGATCTTGAGGAACACCATAGAAAAAGCCATGCTGTGATTTGGTATCAAAAACGTTTTGAGATTTGGAGATTTCTCCAAGAACTGCATTTTTCGGTGATTGGATGGCGAGCACTTCTGTTCTGTAAACTGCTCAGAAACCCCCTTATTGTCAATCAATCCTCTGAATGCTCTAGGTCTCCAGTTTGTGGCTGTAAAGTTTCATGAGGCTGTGATTATCCTAGAGGTCACCACAGGCCATTTTATACAGTGAGGTCAAATTAAAAAAATGGTCTCACAACAATGAAATGTCTCCTATGGGGACTAACATCATCACACATGAATACAGTTGGGCTCATTGGATCCACAAGAGTCTCAGCTTTACAGTGATACCCAATTTATGTAATTCAAGACTGTTTAGGGACCCCAGTTTGCAGAAATACACAAATACATCATTTTAGAATAGGAGAAAATAACACATTTATACTGCATTCAAAAAACCTGCATGTGATTATCATAAAGTGGGCATGTAGATTGGTATGTAAAATACTGTCCTGCTGGCTTTGCACCATGTTATCACATTCAGTGTATGTCAGCAGATAAATATCCATATTAGCAAAGTATCCTGGTTTCTTTGGGCTGTTTTTTAGTACAGTGTTGAAGCTCTGTGTCGGTGTTGTCATTGTTGGCTGCGAACCTCACTTTTCTCAGTGTGTTCCTGGGCGGGTCCTGCTAAGCTTCAAACACTCCTGCTGTGAAAGGCTTTATTAACGCTGCAGCGTGACTCATGCCCTCTAACTTATGACCCGCCCAGATCGCCCTCTCACTCAGCTCACCATCCGCCTTCTGCTCCTCACATCCCTGAATCTTTTTTCACTGCCTTGCTTTTGATTTCCCCTGTTTTTAGTTCTTGGGTGCAGTATTTTGTAGAAAAACATGAAGAGAAGGCCGTGGCAGAATTTAACAGGCCCCACCACTCCTGTTGCCCCCCTCTGGTCGGCTGCCCAGCAGGTTCTGGTTCTGCTGATACCACACTGATCACTAACGAGCCTCTGTTTGACTACTGGGAGTGTCTCTTTTGATACCCACTGACAAAGAGGGAGACTATTCACACCCAAGCCAAAAATGGAGAGCCGTGCTTCACAGGATAGTTTGTAAATTCAGAAATCATCCACCATCTGCAGGTTTTTATTCCAGCTAACCACAACCACAATTGTAATGTTTTTACTGGGGCTGTCAAAGTTAACGCGATAATAACGCCACTAATTTCTTTAACGCATAAATGCAATCGACCTTTCAGAGGTTGTAGCGGGCTCAGTTTTAAAGCTAGAGACAAAATACTCGTATCATAAGAAACTAGAAAACTAAAATAAATATACTAAATATATACATACATTTGCATAAGGCAAGCATATTTATACCACTCCCATGTTGATAAGAATATTAAATATTTCACAAATCTCCCTTTAAGGTACATTTTGAATGGATAAAAAAAATGTGGGATTAATCACGATTAACTATGGACAATCATGCGTTTAATCGTGATTAAATATTTTAATCGATTGATAGCCCTATAGTATATATAACATATTACCAATGATAAACCTAACCTATAATAAAAGAAAATATTAACTAGATAATTACAATAAAGTAAATACATACATATATACATACATTCATACACATACATACATATAAAAAAATAATTAAACAATAAATACATTAATAGATCAATTTTTTTTAATAAAATAGAATAAAAAGTAAATAATAATAATATTTAAAAAATAATAAAAAAAGAAACCCACACACTTAAGGCACATACACGTGCGTATTAATATGCACATAAGGAGCACCAGATATAAATAGCAGTGGAAATAAAGCATTTTTATCATGGTGATGTGAGTTCTGCATGTACGATTTGTATTCATTTATTTTATTTAATGTACACCAGTTTGGTTGCTGCTTTATAAGCTGTCCGTCAGTCACAGTTACTCTGTCTCAATCATTGATTGTATTTTATAGAAAACCATACCCAGCCTGCTTTAAATTTTAAATGCTGATCGATCTTTTTAAATACTATTTGGACCAGGTGTATTTTCAGGTGTAATTGAGAGTTTTCTAAAGTTGCTGTCTATGCCCGTCTGCATGCATGTGTGGTATGCTTTACATGTGCCACGTGGAAGATTTACATTTGCTTTTCTTTCCTGTTAACTTTTCTCTCTTTCCTCTCTGCAGGTCTGATGCTCGGCTGCAGCTGCCACAGCCGCCATCATGTTCACCAAAAAGAAGAAGTCTCGTATCCAGATCTCCGAACCATCCAACTTTGAGCATCGCGTACACACGGACTTTGACGAGCAGGAGCAGAAGTTTGTCGGGTTGCCGCGGCAATGGCAGTCGCTCATCGAAGACACGGCCAAAAGGCCCAAACCCTTCATCGACGCGACTGTCATCACTACTGTAGAGCCGCGCAAGGTGCGATGAGCAAAAACCAAAACAACAAACAAGTTGTTTTAGGAAAATACTGTGTTGAATGTCATGATGAATTATGTTTATTAGTTTGTGAATTTGATGAAGCTGCATTTCGATTCAATCATAACACAATTAATCTATTTTTTTAGGTTATATTATATATATATATATTCAGATCCGAAAAGTCACACAATAACACAAACAAACTAACAGATAGACCAACAACTCCTGTGTTCTGAGAGGTTAAATTGCTGTTTTTGTGAATGGAGCCTGGTGGCTTTGAAGAGACTGATACAACGGCTTCAGTTCCCCGTCAGAGCGGTAAAAATATTCTAAATATAGATTACACTTAAACTGATAAACATTTTTTAGGTGTTTAAAATAAATTTTTCTGCTGCTCCCGTCGACAGCCGCTGTACCTCGCTGTCAGACAGCCTTTTTCCGACGTGGAACTGAAGCCGATATATCGCTCTCTTCAAAGCCACCAGACCACATTCACAAAAACAGTAATTTTACCTCACAGAACACAGGAGTATAAATACAACCCCACTTCAAAAAATCCAAACCAACCCTTTCAGTTATTTCCAAACTCATCACAGCTAACGTTGACTCAGCTAGTGCTAGCGTTCACATTATTAATAACCTTATCGATTAGCTTACTTTGGTAACCTACTTCACTGCTTTTTGCAACAGCTGAGTGGGCGTTTCCATTTGAAAAAAACGAAAAAGAACATAGATGGACCCGCCCTTTTAGATGTGCTTTGTATGTATGTTAGGGCCTCTCATCTGTTCACTATCCACTAAAGTCCACTTTTTTTTGTTCAAAATTTCTAGACAATTGTACGTGGCAGCAAGCTTGGAGTGGACGGCTCTCTGACCTGGCTGTTGGATGAGTTTGACACCATGTCTGTGACTCGCTCCAACTCCCTGCGACGAGGCAGCCCTCCCATCCAGCCTCGCAAGGACTCCACCTCTTCAGGAGGGGGAGGGCAGGAGAACGGAGACCCTCACCACCGACACTACTCACACCAAGACAGGTCAGTAGTTAACCCTCTGAGACCCACAATAGAGCCGTTTTGGTCTTTTTTAGGGGGAGATAGCAGGTCAACAGTAGATGTCACATAGAAGTGGGAACTGGGAACCTGAAGAGTAATTTGAGATGCAGCTCAGCACTGTGTGTCAAGTTGCTCTAGTCATAGATCAGAAATAAACATTAATTAATCAATTAAAATAAATTGTAAAGGTGTGTAAGGGTTAGAACATTATGATAGAAGTATATGATGGTCATCTCCATGCTCTATTATGTCTCATATGTTGTTGCAGCAATTTTTGGGTTGATGCCATTTGTTACACATATTTGGTGCTAGATTTAACCATATTTTACCACTCGAGAATTGATCAAAATGATCAATAATCCCTCCAAAATACCACATTAAGACACCAAGACCTTGAGAACACCATAGAAAAAGCCATGCTGTGATTTGGGATCAAAAACTTTTGACAATTAGAGATTTCTGGAAGAATTGTGTTTTTTGGCGATTGGATGGCGAGCATTTCTGTTGTGTAAACTGCTCAAAAACCCCCTTATTGTCAATTTAGCTAGGAAAGCCATCCATCCTCTGAATGCTCTAGGTCTCTAGTTTGTGGCTGTAAAGTTTCATTAGGCTGTGATTATCCTAGAGGTCACCACAGGTCATTTTATACAGTGAGGTCAAGTTTTAAAAAAATGGTCTCACTACGATGAAATGGCCACTATGGGGACTAACATCATCACACATGAATACATGTCATTGGAGTTTTACAGCGATACCCAATTTATGTAATTCAAGACTTTTTAGGGACCCCAGTATGCAGAAATATTCAAACACACCATTATAGAATAGGAGAAAATAACACATTTATACTACCTACGTGAAACTTTTTGGTATTTGCACCAAACTGCATGTGATTATCATAAAGTGGGCATGTCTGTAAAGGGGAGACTCGTGGGTACCCATAGAACTCATTTTCATTCACATATCTTGAGAGGTCAAGGGACCCATTTGAAAATGGCCATGATGGTTTTTCCTCGCCAAAAATGAGTCTAACTTTGGAGCGTTTTTTAGCCTCCTTCTGACGACTGCTACAGCCTCTGAAAGACAGTAAAGTTGGTCGGGGTCGTGGGTCTCAGAGGGTTAAACTGCAACATGTTGACATCATAACTTAATAATGGGAGAGGTGTTGTCAATACAAGCCAATGAGCCGTTACACCACCACAAGTATCGTCAATGATCTTTGCATCGCTCTGCTTCTCAGAGACCGACCCAGACCGGACCGCCAGCAGAGCGGAGGTGACCCCCGCCAGGGTCAGCGTGCGCTCCGTCCTCAGTGGGACGAGGCAGTCCAGGGTCGGCCCCAGCAGCAGCCCCGGGGCCAAGAGCCCAGCCGGGCCCACAGGGACAGACCAGGCTCCGGCCCTCCTCCTCCTCCTCACAGAGACAGAGAGCCTCGGGAACGGGACCAGGTAGGGACTGAAGATGAACCCTTTTGTTAACTTTTTTACCACTAGACCACGGGAAAAAGTTGAATCATACACTTCTAAGGACTTTTACTTTGGAAAATATCTAAATTAATACAGTAAAAATGTTTGATTTTCAGCATGTATGTAGTCAGAGATGTCCTGAAGTCAAATATATCAGTCATTATCAGGAGTTATTTATTACATTTTTTCCAGCAACTCAAAAATCAAAGAATAGATTTGAATAAACAAATTTCTCTCACAAATTAGTGGTATTTTCTTTTTAATTTATACGGGACATGTAATGTTTTATACTTCTGGTGAATATAATCCAATCAATCTTAATTCCATAGATGTATTGTGTATATATACAGTTCCCTTTGTTAACACCTTATTTTGAAAACCGAACGTAGTCCCACGTGTATACTTCCTCTAACTTCTCCAAGGTGGTCTCTAGCCCTCCCGTCAGCTCCGTTCTCTTTATACATCCATGGTCAGCTCCATCGGGGCCGTTTGAATGCATTTAACATAAATGTCAGACTCACTTTGTTTTGGCTGACGGATACTGAACGGATATGACGTCACGTTACTCAGACTACAACAATAAAAGCGGTAAATTCCTTCTACCTCCGCATAGACTCAAATGAAGCAAATATGTAGATTCTGGCATTAAAAAAATCAATTTCAAAATCGTTAAAAAAAGAATTGTGATACGTAGGTGAATTTTTTTTTCCACCCCTAATTTTGATCCACCTTTCTTCTATCCATTTACCCTTTCATACATGCCGATAATCCCTCCATCTCTCACCCAAACCCTGCCTCTCTTCAGGAGCAGGCGGCTCACAGGGATCAACCCAGTGACCAAAGGCCAAAGTCCAGCTACATGGTGCGGGATGGCAGCCCTCAGTCTCCCAGGGACAAGAGGCCTCTCTCTGGGCCCAACATCCGCACCCCAAACCTGCCAGTAACAGAGGGAGTGATGAAGACCGCCCAACAGACCACACGGCCGTTTAACACCTACCCGAGGGCGGACAGCGAGGGCGGACGCAGCCCCACAGGACAGGTAGGGACGGCAGGAGGAGAAACAGCAGCCCTGAGGGAAGCTGTTGACTGAGAGAAAAAGGCAGACGGCTGCAAATTTAGCCGCTGGCTGATGGATGATAGCTCTTATCACCTTGCTCTTTGTTCTCCAGGTCAAATTTAGCCGATTCTGCCCTCTGAAAGCAGTTCAAGTTCAGGGCTTTTTAAAAACAGAAGAACATTGTGCCAAAGTGCTGTATCAGTATGAAATCAATGTACTCACGTAATTAAAAGAAAATTTAAAGGTCCCATATCATGCTCATTTTCAGGTTCTTTTGATATATTATTATTTTATGTTTCTACTATAACATGTTTACATGCTGTAATGTGAAAAAACTGGGGCTGTCTAAGGTAACTTGATAATAACGAGTTAATGCAAATTCATATTAACGCCACCAATTTCTTTAATGCATTAAGGCATACTTGCAATATTGATCTTTCGGAGGTCGTAGCGGGCTCAGTTTTAAAACTGGAGTGAAGATACCATGTCATACTAGCTCGCCGAAGATATGTCATACTAGCGTTAAAGCGTTATTATGGCGTTAACATTGACAGCCCTAGATATTAATATTTTCAATGATGCAAGTTATTTATACATAACTTTGCTCTAGATTTATGATATGTTCTGTTTGTGATGACGTTCTCTTTCTTCCAGCCGGGCCGACACCATGAATCTTCCCCTCAAAACGGCCCCTCTAGCGGCTCCAGCCGAGGTTCCTCCGGCTCCAAGCCCCCTGTAAGCCACCCGCACCCTCATCACACCTCCCACCCCAGCCTGACCCCTGAGGCCACCCAGCACCCACACACCCCTCACCCCAACGTTCCAGCCCCGCGGCCCCCTGTATCCTCTGGGCCCCCGGCACCAGGTGCTCCGCCCCAGGGCCGCTCGCCGCAGAGGGAACCCCAGAGGGTTTCCCATGAGCAGTTCAGAGCGGCGCTACAGATGGTGGTGGATCCCGGCGATCCGCGGACCTACCTGGACCACTACATTAAGATAGGAGAGGGGTCCACGGGGATCGTGTGTATCGCCACGGTGAAGACCACCGGGAAACTGGTTGCTGTGAAGAAGATGGATCTGAGGAAACAACAACGCAGAGAACTCCTCTTCAACGAGGTAAGAGGTCGTGATCTAGTGAATGCTGTGATTCAGAGCAACTCAATGTCCGAACACACTGAGTGTGATAATAAAATGCATCATCTGATGCTCGATGAGGGCTGCACTGCAGACAGCAGCGTTTACTAGGCTTGGGCGGTATCTGTTTTTTGGGTGCTGAGCAAAACTCGGAGGAGCAGCTTGTCAATAACATGAGAATAGCTGATTCACCTTAAAAGCCAGCCTACCTTAAAGGGATAGTTCATGTGTATTGAAGTGGGGTTGTATGAGGTACTGATCCTAGTCAGTGTATCACCTACCGCAGATGACGGTTGACACGCCTCCAGTTTGGAGAAACAGACAGGAGTACCAGCATGGGAGCAAAGCAATGTACTGCTCTAGACAGGGGCAGCAGCAAAACACATTTTAGACACCTAAAAAAATCAGTTTAAGTGTACGCTATATTTAGAATATTTTCTTTACCTCGCCGTCAGACAGCCCTTTCTGACGGGGAACTTTTCTGTAGCTGGTAGCGCACACAGCTCTTAGTTACTAGTTGTCATTTTACATTCCAGACACACGAGTCGGCTCACGAGTGATCGGGCTTCAGTGTGTCCGATGGTTGTTGATCGATTGCAGCATCGACCCCACAGACACACGATAGTCTCTCTACCTGCACTCTTTTGATTCCAATGTAATTATACCCTGTCTGTGTGTCCATCTGTTTCCGTGGTAACTGCAGGTGGTGATCATGCGGGACTATCACCATGAGAACGTAGTGGAGATGTACAACAGCTACCTGGTGGGAGACGAGCTCTGGGTCGTAATGGAGTTCCTGGAGGGAGGAGCTCTCACCGACATTGTGACCCACACCAGGTGAGAAACTTTTTTTATGTGTATCAAGTCATTTACGTAGTGCCTCGCAACTTTGGGGGGGGGGTATATGTGACCTTTTATTCCATGTAATAAATATATTTTCATTAGGGCTGTCAAAGTTAACGCAATTTCATTTTAACGCCACTAATTTCTTTAACGCATTAACGCGATGGTTGTAGCGGGCTCAGTTTTAAAGCTAGAGTGAAGATACTGATATCATATAAAACTAGAAAAAACATAATGAATCCATTGGTACCAACCGTGTCATACTAGCTTGTTGTGAAGGAGGCTAAATAACGCTCCAAACTTACGCAAAATTTTGGCGAGGAAAAACTGTCATGGCCATTTTCAAAGGGGTCCCTTGACCTCTGACGTCCAGATATGTGAATGAAAATGGGTTCTTGGGTACCCACGAGTCTCCCCTTTACAGACATGCCCACTTTATGATAATCACATGCAGTTTGGGGCAAGTCATAGTCAAGTCAGCACACTGACACACTGACAGCTGTTGTTGCCTGTTGGGCTGCAGTTTGACATGTTATGATTGGAGCATATTGTTTTATGCTAAATGCAGTACCTGTGAGGGTTTCTGGACAATATTTGTCATTGTTTTGTGTTGTTAATTTATTTCCAGTCTTAAATATATACATACATTTGCATAAAGCAGCATATTTGCCCACTCCCATGTTGATAAGAGTATTAAATACTAGACAAATCTCCCTTTAAGGTACATTTTGAACAGTTAAAAACTGTGCGATTAATTTGCGTAATTAAATATTTGATTTAATAATATTTTTTCATGTGACTTAAGCCTTTTAATTAGAAATGAAAACCCTTTTTCTTATTACTGCCTCTCCATTACTCTGTATCCTGCTTTATATCTCCCTCATTAAATCCCACCAAAACTCTGTTCCTCCATAAGGGGGCAGTGTTGTCTAATGTGCTCTGCACAGAGAGATGTACAGTACTACCATCAGTGGAGGAAGAAGTACTCAGATCTTTTAAACAGTAAAAGTAGCAATACCACAGTGTAGAAATACTCTGTTACAAGTAAAAGTTCTGCATTTAATATCTTACTTAAGTAAAAATACATACGTATTAGCATCAAAATAAGTGTTTAAAAGTACTCTTTATGCAGAATGGCCTATTTCAGAATCATATAAACTGGTGCAGTGCCCGTTGAAATCATGCCTGTTCAGGCCTGTAGTGTTTCTCAAGAACCGCTCATACAAACAACTTCAAATCTCTGTTGCCTCTCCTTCCCCCTGCAGGATGAACGAGGAGCAGATCGCCACGGTGTGTCTGTCTGTCCTGAAGGCGTTGTCGGTCCTCCACACACAGGGAGTGATCCACAGAGACATCAAGAGTGACTCCATCCTCCTCACTCACGATGGCCGCGTATGTACCACACGCTTCCAGCTGCATCTTTAGTTCTTTTTAGGCAGGCAGAGCTCTTTATAAAAGAGATTAAAGAATAATTAAAGGGCGGGTCCGTCTGTGTTCTGACAGCGAAGCAAAGAGGTTGTGGACGGGAGCAGCAGAAAATGTATTTTAGCCACCTAAAAAAAAATATAAAGTATAAATATAAAATATCAGTTTAAGTGTACGCTATATTTAGAATATATTCACCGCTTTACCTCGCCGTCAGACAGCCCTTTACCTACGGGAACTAAAGTCTTTATATCGCTGTCACCAGCCACCAGACTCCATTCACAAAAACGGTAATTTTACCTCACCAAACACAGGAGTTGTTGGTCTACCGCTGCATCCATCGGTTAGCAGTTTGTATTATTGTGTGACTTTTCGGATCCAAACTAACGTGGCGTCCACAGCAGTACATCGCTTAGCTTCCGTGCCGGTACTCCTGTCTGCTTCTCCAAACTGGGAGCATGCTGACAGACATCTAAGTTACTGTATGTAACGTGAATACACTGACTATAAGGATGTATATATAGCAGCGTCATTATGCAGAAACCTACGTCAGGTCACGTGGGAAAAAGTTTTTAGAAGGTCTTTAAGGGAAAATAGGACGTTGACGCTAAAATATACTTTGACCAAAATTTGAAGGTTCAGATTTGAATACATACGGAACACCACTGGGAAGCTACAGGATGATATAACAGAAATAAAGTGAATAGTGTAGTTTGCTTTTCAAATTAGTAGCAGCACACATCTGCTTTTATATATGTCAAACCACAACACTGTGGCTGAGGCAGGATAAAAGCATTCTCTCTGCAGACATTTTGACTAGTACATAGCGGGACAAGCACAGGTGTCACTCAGATCTGTCCCATTTAAATGATCCAGTAGGCCATCATTATCACGCAGCGATCATTAATGAGGCCACTGACATAACTTCACCCAGTGTTACAAGAATGAAAGGAGAGTTCTGGTTGTAAAAAGGAACTAAATGCCACTCTGTTAACCACTACTGTAGAGCTGAGGCGGGTGCCAAATCGCTTCCTACGTGCTGACAAGCACGTTTCTGCTTTTCACAGAAAATGAACCATGCACCGTGAGACCGGGGCAAAAGGGAACTCAGCTTCTTGTGTGGCTCAAGTGGTCTGAGTTTGTGCTGTAGTGTTTCAGTTGTGCACAAAAATTACACAAGCCCCTTTGCTGAATCTGCATGGATGTGTGGTTCGGCTGAGCTGCGGTTTCAACTACTCTTTTACCATTTCAACGAAGTTGAGACAAACCTTCCGGTTTAACTCGTGACTTTCTTCATAGTGGTCGGATCCTAAAGATCACATATTTTGTAAATGATTTGGTAATTTGCAGTTAAAGAGGTAACTTCAGGTCTAGCTCTGGGTTTTCCGTCCTACGACAGTGAATCGCCATGGTAACTTATGCTGAACCCCTAACCTGCAGGTTATGTTCCAGATAAGATATCAGCTCGTATAAAAGCACCGCCTACTGACCAATCAGAGCTTGGTGCACGGATCGTATGATAATATTATACTAAGAAGTTAAAGTCATAATCCAGGCTAAAAACAACTCAGATTAAATTGACAAACGCAGAAAGGACAGCTGGCTGTGTGCTGTAGGTGCTTTGAATTATATCGTTATATTTATTTTGTTTTTGTTGCTCCCAAGTCCGTTTCACACCGTCAGAGTCGTGGACGCAGCTGAAAGAAGGCTGAAATAGTCAAACACGCCACATTAGTATCACAGGGCATAATGAAGAGTGATCAATTCATCCATTCTGTTTTGAAAGCTTTTTTTATAATATCACTGCCTCATCTAGACGAATATATCGGACTTCTGAGTATTCTGTTAAATTCATCTGTCTGTTAATTTACGCATTCACACATCGGCATTTTTTTCTTTTACCAGCTGTCCTTCCTGCATTTAGCAGCTTCAACTGTGTTGCTTTTAGTCTGGATTAAGTGTTTAACGTCTTTGTATTTGTCTAATATCATAGCTTGCTCTTCCTTTGTAAAATATGCCGCTCTGCTGACAGCAGACTTGTCCATATCTGTGATCGGTCATATACTGTAAACACCGCCCCGTCCATGTGAACATAACCAGAGGATGAAATCCTGGGTTGATTTACAGAGTTGATAACCAGCGTCGTAGGACCGCTTAGCGTGATCTCGGTTGTTAGGGTTAGTTGAGCCAGATAACGAGAAGATATTCTGGGTATGTTGAACTCATTTCGTAGTACAGGCCGATGTAGATGTCTGATGTGATCGTTTTGCTGAGTCTCTTGCACAAACGTACCCTATGTGTGCAAGTCACACATGTGATGCTAAGATGAGCTAACACGTCAACCACAGCGTCTTTGAAGACAGCTGAGTGTTTGTGGTTGCATGATTTTATGAGCTGCTGTGGCCTGCAGCAGTACGCATGGACAGGCAGGCCTCGCAGTGACACTCAACTTCTTCTTCTTCTGCTCTGTGAGGCAGAACAAAAAAAAACACCTGCAGGGTCTGAGTCATGTTGCTCATACTGCTGCTAATGCTGCTGATGATTTTACCCGCCACTGCCAACAATTTACCCGCATTTGGCGGCTGGCGGGTGCTAAGTTCAGAACCTGGTCCCATCTACTGTATGAGAGTTGTTCACACATGTATGCACCAGTTCTCACAGCAAGTGTGTTTCATTTCTCTTTTTGAGCCACCTCAAAGCTAACAGCCGGCCCTGAAGACTGCTTCTCTGTATCTAGATACCCAGCCATGCTCAAACTTTCTCAGAAAGATGGGTGGATATTAGCAAATGAGCAAATTTCATGGGCTGGACTCCTTGACTAATGAAGCATAAGCTGTGCCTCAGATCCCCAAACTGAATATTTATTTTGCTGAAACACATCTTTTTTTAAAAAAAAAATTATTTTATATTTAAAGTAGGGATGTCACAATACCAGAAATGCTCACGGTCCATATGTCTTCTGTAGCTACAGTACTGCTCCAACAGCTGTTTTCGAACTCTGTCTACATGTGGGTTAAGATCTAAAGGGTTATGTCAGCTATGTCAGAGAGTTATTGTATTTTCTCCAACCTCACATAAACAAACGTGATGTTAATAAAAACTCTTTGTCACTACGTTTTGTACTTAAAGTGAAAAATAATCCTGACATTCATTGTTTCTTCTTTGTGTCTCCAGGTGAAGCTGTCAGACTTTGGTTTCTGTGCCCAGGTGTCGAAGGAAGTGCAAAGAAGGAAGTCTCTGGTGGGAACGCCGTACTGGATGGCACCAGAGCTCATATCCAGACTGCCTTATGGACCAGAGGTAATACTCGCACTTCCCTCAGGATATTTACTGCTATTTGTTGTGTAAACAAGCACGTCTCCTCTACTTGTTGACTGTCTCTCTCTGTCCAGGTGGATATCTGGTCTCTGGGTATCATGGTCATAGAGATGGTGGACGGGGAGCCGCCGTACTTCAACGAGCCGCCGCTCAAAGCCATGAAAATGATCCGAGACAACCTGCCTCCCAAACTGAAGAACCTGCACAAGGTACAAAGACGAAGCACCGTTAGCAGATGTCATTATAACATCACATATCTGGACTTGTCCCTTTGACGTTGTGGTGTCCTTTAGCTAAAACAACAAAATCAGATGCATAGAAAGTGTTTCGATTTATAACAAGAGTCCTTCGCTTCTACAAGAGGAAGAGAAAAGACAACTTGCAGGGTTTGATTATAACCTGCCTAGGGATGTTAACGATTAATCATCCATCGATTAATTGGTCGTTAGGAATTTGATCGAGCGTGTGAAATTGAATCAATCTACTATCAAATAAAGATCTGAAATATAAACAGCGTGTAGTTACAGCCTAGATATCAGTAGAATGGAGTATTTTAAAAGCACGTTTCAATGACTGGGAGAGGCGTTGGAGGTGGCCACGCCGAACCCGCATGCTGAAGGTGATGCGCCCGACAGAGACGCTGAGTCAACAGTGTCGGGAGCTGCAGCCGTGCATCACGCCTCCGCCATAGCTCTAGCTGGCCGCATGGACACGGAGGTTGAGGACTTTTTACTGGATACTAAGCCGACAGACTGGTGGAAATTCAACGCGGGGAGAGCCGGTAAAGCTGGCACGCCAGTACGTCTGCATACTAGGGATGTGCATTCCAAGCCAAAATACTATTCGAAGATCACTGGGAATTAGTCGATTCTTTTTCGAAAATCGGTTAACGAGGGTCAGCTATCGGTTAGCATCCCTAATTAACACCTGGATGTTTTCTCTCCCGCTCGCTTGTCTCCCTCTCCCAGGTCTCCCCTCTGCTCAAGGGCTTCCTGGACAGGATGTTGGTGCGAGACCCGGCTCAGAGGGCGTCGGCCAGCGAGATCCTCAAACACCCCTTCCTGACGAAGGCGGGTCCGCCGTCCTGCATCGTCCCCCTGATGAGGCAGAACAGGATGAGATGAAACCGGTGACACTGAGACCTCCAGACTCTGCAGGTTCAGACGGAACAGAATACTCCTGCACACAGAGAGGCGGCCCACGGGGGGGTCAGAGGTCACGGATCGGAGAGGTCCTGCTCTCAGAAAGAGCTGCAGAGTGTAAACCGGGTGTGCAGGAGTATTCTTCTTTTCTTATGTGAATCATTGAACCGAGGGAGTGTATTCCCTTAATAAGAGGCAATAAGGCTGTGTGTGTGTGTGTGTGTGTGTGTGTCTGTGTCTGTGTCTGTGTGTGTGTACATGTGTGTGTGTACATGTATGTATGTTGGCAACACTGTTCATGACGGTGTTTCATGGCTCATACATGTGCGTGAGAGCATAGAAACTTTGCCTGTCGAGTGATTTTAGCCGATTTCATTTAAACGTTTTGTTTTAATTGAAGACCTGGAACGATTGTGGCTGTTTTTATTTCTCCATTTGGACCTTACCTGGATTTTACGTGTGACGGTGGGGTTTTGCACACCAATCGGATGCTTTGAAGGAGCCGGCGGCGGATTTTAGAGACTGTGCGGAGCCACATTTTTTAATCTCACTACTATTTGACGGTCTGGAAATTTTCTCACTACGAAGACTTCTCCCGCGGACGGATCCCAGACTCGGTCCTCATCACACCCAGAACTTTACTACTGACGGAGGAAATCTTTTGACCCAGAAATGAGTCTTTATTTTGTAGCCATATAAATACTAGCTTCCTGTTGTAAACAAGCAAACAAACACTAAGTCAAAAGGTAAACACTGGAGTTGTGGGGTTTTTTAAACAGATGAATTTTCCTCTTATTTCCTCCTTATTTTCCTGTGTAAGTACGATGAACATAGAGAGATATATCAGTTTTGATGTTTTGCTATCTCTATTTTGTGATTGTTTTATTATTATTATTATTATTATTATTATGATTTATTTCTTTGTTTATTTTAGAGCGAGATGTGATGATTATTGAAGCACTGTCGATGAGAGATAGAAGCTGCACTCCCGGTTGATTCCAGATAATAGACACTAGACATTTCATTTTTCTTTTTTTTCTTTTTTTAGAGCAGACGTGACGTGTTGACCATGAACCAAGACGAGCAGGAAAGGTTTAACAGAAACATGAAAAAACAAAACTGACAAAAATCGTACCCCCGTTTTAACGTTCTTTCTATTTTCGCCGTAGTGTTTTAGAAGAGTTGGTAGCTGGTAGAGGTAACTCACGTCACAAACTAATGATTCTTTGGTAGAAAATCAACTTGAGCTGCTTTTTAGGCAATCAGTGAGTTGTTTTTATTCTGTATTGCACGACAGCTTCCTCGTAACGTCATCGCTCTCCTTCAACAAACACGCAGCGGCTGTTGTTTTCAGTAAACGGCCTGCTGACGCGCTCTACTGTTCAACCGACTAATGTTGGATTTCCTGGTTAATGCTTCTGGCAGAGCGCGGCTGAATCCACCTCACGGTGCGAGTGCTTTATTTCTAAACGATAAAGGAAAACTCTTCCACTACTCAGCAACAGATGGTACACAGGAAAACAACAGGTTAACATGAGTGGGAGAGGGCTGACCTGGACTTCTGCAGAAGTCTGACGTTTGCTTGACATCTGGCCGAAGAGAACAGACAGAATATTCTAAATAAAAGTCCACAAAAATAGTGACGTTTATGAAGTAATTAGAGATAAACTCACAGAAGATCAGCGCCGAGTCAAAGTGAAAAAACTTAAAACAGCAATATATCAAAGTCTGTGATCTCCTGCATAGAAGTGGCAGCTCTTCGTAAACACCCCTCAGCAACTTAATTTTATATTTGGTCCGCTTTACTTTGTGCACTGAGAAACCAAACCAAAAGTATCTGCGGTTTGTTAAAGCGCCCTGAGATGACGTCTTCTGTCGCTTTTTGTCTCCACAAAAAAAAGTCAGATAACACTTTATAATAACCATTATTAATTAATGGTAAATTGATAGTTAATTAAACTTTACTATAGTATAATAATAGTTATTTTACTGTTAAAAAACAATGAAATAATATAAGTATGAGTTATAAATATACAGTATATAACTCATACTGAGTTAATGGTCAATAATTGGTTTGTAAACCATTTATACACATTATTTGGATATCTATTATAAAGTAACTGATGATTATAATACTTTGTTAAATGGTTATTTACACGGATAGTTAATAATTTGTCGATGGTTAATAATTGGTTTCTGGTCCATCTATCTATGTAATGTTTATAGATGTTTTACAAGCTATTTCTTAAAAGTTTACAAATCATTTGGTAATCATTAACAAATACTAAATATAGTATATAAAATGTTATAATGTGTGCAACAATAAACTGTTAATAAATAGTTTATTAATGTAATCAGAATGTAATTGTTATCGTCTCTTATCAGATATGATACAATATATAATTTATAAACTAATTATATTTCATGTCACACAAATAAAATAACAGAAATGATCGCATTACTAATAATTAGTAAAAATCATTTATTATAATTATCAATTCAAATTCAGAATTATTGATTCAAAATCAAATATAACTATCAATTTACCATTTATTAATGATGGTTATTATTATAAAGTGTTACTAACAATCAAGACTGCAACTAAACAGGAGGGAGGTGGTGGACGTGTTCTGGATGGCGTATCGCGCTCGCTGCTCTCGTTGTTGTGTACAGTTGAACTCCTGCTGACACGGCGAACACATTGAAACCAACGACTGTGAGGCCTTGTATGTACGTATGTATGAAAGAGTAGGATGAAGGCTTTTTAAAGTAGTTTTCTAACATTGTTGATAATTCCTGCAAAGCACAGCCAGCTATGGTCTGAGAACTAAAGCCACTCTTACTGTTTATTCATGTTGTGTAGCTACACTTGTTGGAAGAGGAGCATAATAGCAGCAGTACGCTTCAGTGAAAACGCTTCCTTCCAGGCATCGTTGTCTGTAACTTGAAGCTGTAGTTATGAACTTTTAGCACCAGTGGGAGCAGAGAAAATGTAGTTTCCATTTCCTATAAACATGTGTTGTTCATGTTTACGTGCCACCGCAGGTGAACGTTGGTTCATCATTCACTCAGAAGAAATTCCCGCAAGGGCTTTTTGTACTTTGTGTCCTCGGCTGCTTACTAGGGGTGTCACGATTTCGATTCTAAATCGTAAATCGATCGAAATGAACTTCCGATTTTGACCATCGAAATCAAAAGCAGGATTGGTGATTGTCCCAGGGTTTTTTTTTCTCCGCCCTCGCCTACTTCAAGCCCCGAGGAACAGCTCTGGTTGTTGATCCCAGTTTTCCTAGTGGCCAAACGGCGGTACTACAACTTCCGTGTCTGTCACGTGATGCCATTGGGCCCAAAAAGACTTTTCCCCATAGACTTACATTGGGAAAGAGACGTCTGTCACTCAGCGGATACTTTTTTTTAAGGTAAATCAACTTCCCAGTACGAACACTCTAATAACCCTTATTTAAATCATTAGGTCCTAAAAGTTGTAAAAGCTGAGCTGAACGACAATCAGGTGAAGATCTCAAATTAGAATATTGAATCTGCACATATTGAGTCATCACTTACTTACTATACTTTTAATAATTGTAATCACTATTTGGGGATTGACAACTAATAGACTATAATGAAGGGGAGAACCTCCTGCTATGTAAGGAATAATAATGTACAGCGAGCCGGTCAAAATAAACCCCGACAGTGGAGGTCCTGCATCACCCTGAAGGGGATAATGTACAGCTAGTGTGAAATAAACCCCTTTAGGGCGATCCTTGGGGGTCCGCATCGCCACACTCATACAACCACACTCTGTGGTACTACACACTTAGACTTCTTGTTATTCCTCATCCCACATTAGATCAGTTTTCCTTTGATTATCGATGTGAAAATGTGTTTACTGGAGGACTGACTGACTGTTCGGTAGACTGTAGCGACGTTTTTATTTCTGCTGCTGTCTGTGTGAGTTCCTGCCTTAACATTTACAATCACTACTAGACGGATTGCGGTTCCGACTCGACACTACGACTGTTAGAGATGGAGAAAGGAAACTTCCATGACGCTTCTCATCTCACATATCTGAAAAAGTCTTTGTATGTACAAGTGGATCTTATTTTGGCTAAAACATTGACGGCTCTCATTCACATTCCTGTCGAGACCACTTCAGATTGCCTCAAAGTCGGCGCTCTTCTCACCTCAGTTTACCAGAGCTTCCCAAAGTTTTCTGTTGATTTCTTTATTAATCGCCAATGAGCAGCTCCAGTGCTGCTGTTCAGGGTTCAGTGCCTTGCTTTGCAGCATCTTGACATTTTGGGGGATTGTCCGGTTAAGTGAGTAGTTCTTAGGACTTGCATCTACTGACCAACCAGCCTGCGCTATAAAATGTGACAAAAAAGCCGTTATGATTTTCATTGTCTCGCCTCTTTTTGTTTAAAAGCTGATTTTGTTGCAGTGTAGACGACATCATTTGTCAAACATCGGATTGCAACAAGCGTTCCTGCACCATCTTGTTTTTGTAAATTTCACTGGTATTGTAAAAAAAAACAAAAAAAAAAACATAGACTTCACTTTGCAAATTTTACTTTTTTTTTGGCAAATACAGATTTTGTAAAAAGTCATCCACGGTGTTTTGTTTTCTGTATGTTTTGAACATGTTTTGTACATTGAAGTCAGATACCTGCCAGCTTGGAGCGGCACGAGACTGGAAGTTATCGGCCGATCTGAATCAAAGGCTTTGCTTTGGCTTTGGCTTTGCTGAGATCGCCGTTACTAACCTCAGACCAGATCTCGTGCTTCTTTGGTCCTCTTCACTTCACACCATCTACATCACAGAGCTTACTGTGCCCTGGGAGGATGCTGTGGTGGAGGCCTGCGAACGCAAGAGCCTTAAGTATGCTGAGCCGGCAGCCGACTTCAACTGGGCAAACATTATCTGTTCAGTGTCGGCTGCCAGCAGAGGCTTCGTAGGCAAGTCAACTACCAGGCTGCTTAAGGACACGGGAATCCGATGCCAAGACCAACGCCAAGCCATCAGAGCCGTCACAAGTGCTGCCGAGCAGGCAGGTCGGTGGCTCTGGATTAATAGGAGAGACGGCACCTGGGCCCCAAAATAACACCAGCGGCATCAGAAGGGGCAAAAGCAGAGGGGGGCACATCTGGGACGCCAGATTTTGCCAATAAGCCCTTTAGCGACTATGACTTGCCCCAAACTGCATGTGATTATCATAAAGTGGGCATGTCTGTAAACGGGAGATTCGTGGGTACCCAGAGAACTCATTTTCATTCACATATCTGGAGGTCAGAGGTCAAGGAACCCCTTTGAAAATGGCCATGACAGTTTTTCCTCGCCAAAATGTTGCGTAAGTTTGGAGCGTTATTTAACCTCCTTCACGACAAGCTAGTATGACATGATTGGTACAGATGGATTCATTAGGTTTTCTAGTTTCATATGATACCAGTATCTTCACTCTAGCTTTAAAACTGAGCCCACTACAACCTAAAAATCGCAAGTTGCGTTAAAAATTAGTGGCGTTAAAACTAATTTGTGTTAAAGCGCTATTATTGCGTTAACTTTGACAGCCTTCAGAAAACTCAAATATTTAACAGACCGTGTTTCCTGACGATTTTTCGTTTTTAATGCATTAGTTTTTTTTCATTTTGGTCATTTGAAGTTTTCTACGGTGGCCCTGAGAGCTCAAAACGCTGCAAATGGAGAAAACACGAGCGCACTAGCGTTAGAAATTTTCGAATTTGCGCATATTTGTCATTGTTTTGTGTTGTTAATTGATTTCCAATCATAAATATATACATACATTTGCATAAAGCAGCATATTTGTCCACTCCCATGTTGATGAGAGTATTAAATACCTGATAAATCTCCCTTTAAGGGACATTTTGTAACAGATAAAAAATGTGCGATTAATCATGATTAAATATTTTAATCGATTGAGAGCCGTGGTAAAAACATGAAAGTCTCTCTCTAGAGACAGTGTTTGGTTTGTCCGTTCTGGGCTACTGTAGAAACATGGAGGAGCAACATGGCGGACTCCATGAAGAGGACCCGCTCCCTATGTAGATATAAACGGCTCATAAACTAAAGAAAACATACTTATGAATATTATAATCCATTTCTGCTAATCGTGCTAATAGATCCCCTGAAATGTTGCACATTCAATGATTCATGATGCATCAACATTTGATGA
>CAKALU010067731.1:6071-21596 GCA_916700995.1 Hozukius guyotensis | reverse complement strand
CAAATATTTAACAGACCGTGTTTCCTGACGATTTTTCGTTTTTAATGCATTAGTTTTTTTTCATTTTGGTCATTTGAAGTTTTCTACGGTGGCCCTGAGAGCTCAAAACGCTGCAAATAGAGAAAACACGAGCGCACCAACGTTAAAACTGAGTCCGCTACAGCCTAAAAATCGCAAGTTGCGTTAATGAGTTAAGGAAATTAGTGGCGTTAAAACGAATTTGCGCATATTTGTCATTGTTTTGTGTTGTTAATTGAGTAATAATTAACCGATAATAAATATATATACATACATTTGCATAAAGCAGCATATTTGCCTGCTACTCCCATGTTGATAAGAGTATTAAATACCTCATAAATCTCCCTTTAAGGGAAATTTTGAACAGATAAAAAATGTGCGATTAATCAAGATTAAATATTTTAATTGATTAAGAGCCCTAGTAAAAACGTGAAAGTCTCTTTATAGAGTCAGAGTTTGGTTTGTCCGTTCTGGGCTACTGTAGAAACATGGCGGACTCCATGAAAAGGACCCGCTCCCTATTCAGATATAAACGGCTCATAAACTAAAGAAAACATTCTTAGTTTCAGGTGATTAGACACTAAAGAAAACATACTTATGAATATTATAATCCGTTTCTGCTAATCGTGCTAATAGATCCCCTGAAATGTTGCACATTCAATGATTCATGATGCATCCACATTTGATGAATTCAGATGTTGATGTTGAGTTACCTGACTGACTAATTACAGGTCTGATAAAGTTCCCACACGCTGCTTGATGAGCTGCAGATTAACCATCAGTGGAAACCCTCTTTTTTTCTCTCTGCTGTATTGCAGCAGCACGCTTGTATTTTTAGCACTTCCGTCAAGTCAGTGGAAGTAACTGAGCAGCAGCAGCTCTGCGGCTCTGCAGCTTTTTACTGTAAACAGAGAGCCTGAAGGGTGGGACCCAAACACAATGACAGACCACAGGACAGCTGGTAGAAAATAAAGAAGAACAGCTCTTTATTTCTCTAGTGGCTAGTTCAGGGTTAGTGTGCATGGATGGACAAACATTGTCCAAACATTCATGTTCCCCAGAGGATGTTTCCTACTGACTTTTCCTCTAGCACAGGGGTCTGTAATCTGCAGCTCCGGAGCCACATGCAACTCTTTAGCTCCTCTCCAGTGGCTCCCTGTGGATTATTAAGAAAATTAGTGGAAATGAATAACTGTTTTTTTGTTTACATTTTCATTTTTATTTATCATTGTTGTAGGTCTATGATACGACGGAGTATTAGGGCCACATTGAGGAAAAAAAATAATCTGAGATTTCGAGAATAAAGTCATAATATTACGAGAATAACGTCATAACTTAATGAGAAAAGTCGTAGTATTATGAGAACTAAGTAATAATATTATAAAGCAGTAATTTTACGTGTTATTTTCTTTTTTTTCTCGTAAAGTTATGACTTTATTCTCGTAATACTACAACTTTTTTTCTCCGTAGTACATTGTCTCTTGGCCCCTCACTGCATTAGACTTATATACTATATACTAAAACTATAAACTGTTTTGATAGTAGAGGTTGCTGACCCCTGAGTGAGGGGGTAAGGCGCTAGGAGATAGGGAATGTATTATGTCAATGAGTGTCCTCACAAAGGTAGAAGTACAGGGATGTGTGTGTGAGAGAGAGGAACTAATTGGTTAAAGTGTGTGTGTGTGTGTGTGTGTGTGTGGTGAGATAAAGGGAGCGTTTCCAGAATATGACGGAGCCTCTCCGGTGGGCGGTGTTTGTTGGCTCTCAGCAGCCAATCAGAGCTGATCAAACCCAGCTGATCGGTGAGTCAGTCAGGAGAGAGAGAGAGCAGCAGAGGAGGTCTGACTGTCACACTTGTTGCTGAGCAGGAGCTGCTGCAGACGGAGACGGAGAGATCCACACCGAGAGATCCACCTAACACCACTGTCCTCCTCCATCATCTCCTCCATCATCTCCTCCATCAACCGGCGGCTCCTCCTCCGCTCCTCGGCCGCTCCAGAAGCTCCATCTCCCCGCTGCTGCTGCTGCTGCTGCCGCTGCCTCCTCCGCGGCTCTCAGGTGAGACATCCAACGCTTTAAATCTGCTTTATTGTTTCAGAGCTCAGTGTTTTAACTTCATCTTTACCTGTAATGTAATCAATAATATATATCATCGATTATTCCCTCATCTGATCCACTGAGTGTGTGCGCAGTGTTGTTATGTCTGTCTGATAAAAATAGATTGGTAGCTTTGAGTCCATAACATAACCTGTTCATTGCCTATTAATTATTAATTATTACAGCTTTATTGACCAAGTATGTGAACACATGCAATGAATTACACAGAAATACAGCTAAAGACAAGGACAAATATAAGTATATACAGTATAGTCTACTGAGACAATAATGCAAAGAGTGCTGGAATAAGTATAGACTGATGCTTTATATACATAATAATAATGATAACAATAATAATAATACATTTATTTATACAGCTAAAACATTGACAAATATAAGTATATAGTCTACTGAGACAATAGTGCAAAGGATGCTGGAATAGATATAGGCTGGTGCTTTATATACATAATAATAATGATAATAATAATAATAATAACATTTATTTATACAGTTAAAAACAATAGTGCATGGGGTGCTGGGATAAATATAGACTAATAATACGAATAATAATAATAATACATTTATTTAACAGATGTAACAAAGTGCTTCACAAGACAATAAAAGCAGATAAATAAAACAGGACATCACAGAACATATGAATAATGAAATATTATTTTTTTTAAATTGTGCTTCACTGTTTGTAAGAATCAGAAACTGCTTGTTAACAGCGACACCTGTGGCCGTTAAGTCAACGAAAGTCAGCATCCTGTTGCTCTCGCTTGCGCTCGCTCTAAATAGACATCAACGAGCATTTTAGCGTTTTGTTGCGTTTATGCAAAACTACAACTTCTTTAGGTTTAGGCAATAAAACTACAACTTCTTTAGGTTTAGGCAATAAAACTACAACGTCTTTAGGTTTAGGCAAAAAGAACTGTGTGATGAACACATGAATGCATCAATAATAATATAAATTATAATAATATAAGCCAGTACTATATATGTATATATAGTTATACATGACTCTGAAATGGGCCATTCTGTATAATTAGTACTTTTACTTTTGGTACTTTGAGTATATTTTGATGCTCATACTTTTATACTTAAGTAGAAGTATAAATCTTTAAAAAAGTTAAGTTAACTTAAGTACAATTTTAAATGCAGGACTTTTACTTTGAACAGAGTATTTCTGCACGGTAGTATTGATACTTTAGTAAAAGATCTGAATACTTCTTCCACCGCTGGAGACATCAGGTGTGGTTTAAAAACAAGAGTCAGTTCTTAATAAAAGGAGAACAATAGACTTGAATCCCTCTCTAGGGTTTGTAACTGTTGGTTTCATGAATGCTGTGAAGCAGCGGAGCAGAAAGAGCAAAGTTCAACACAGCTACTGATCAACCAGAACGTCAGATGTGGTTCAGTGGGTGAAGACGCTCAACATTTCTTCCTCTGCATGTTCGGTTCGCTCTCAGTGTTTTTCCCAGTGGAAGTTTCTGTGGAAGCTTACTCGGCTCTTCCTCTGTTTTTCGCCAAACAAATCACTGTTATGGCTGGAAACATAAAATGCATCACTTCCTATGTGCCTGAAAATATTTCCAAGAAACAGCCACCGGAGAGTTTACAGGCATCATGTTTGAATCACCACTAAGAGTGTGTGTACACAGAGGTACTTTACTTGAGTATTTGATGCTACTTTCTACTTCTACTCCTCTACATCTCAGAGGGAAATAGTGTACTTTTTACTACATTTGTCCGACTGCTTTAGTTACTTTTCACATCCACTTCTTGTCCAGGTAAAACCATGAATCTCCAGATGTGTTGATGTTGAATGTTTGTGATAAACTGAAGGATTAAATGTTCCTTTATGTGCTGAGAAAATCCTTCTGAAGCTAATTAAACTCTTTAAAAAGCCTCTCGGATCAGCTCGAAAATGCATCGTCACAAAGCTGAAAACAGGCTGACTTTTTAGAGATACGTGGTTCTCACAGGACAGCGACGCTACAAACACATGATGATCTTATAGACCATGATGCATTGCTGTAGATTAAACTAGCCAACAGGATATAAAGGAGGTAAAATGCAACATACACATTAATACAACAGTAATATTAATCCAGAAGCATCAGATATAATAGGAAAACACTGACGGGGAACATTTTACTGCTATACTACTATTGTCACACAGTGAAATGTAGCCACTGCATTTAACCCATCCTAGTATATTAGGAGCAGTGGGCAGCTAAATGGAGGACTTTTACTCGTAGTAGTGTGGTATCAGTACTTTTACTTCAGTATAAAGTATCTGAATACTTCTTCCACCACTGCATGTGCACAACAACCACAGCTAGCTTATGCATTAAAGGAGCAATATGTAGTACTAACAGCTAGCGTTTAAAATAGGTACAGCAGTCCAAATTCAAAACATTCGACCCGTGACCCGTCCATATGAAGGACGGAACCTGCCGAAATAAAAAATAAATAAATGACTTGATAAATAAATATGTAATTAAATGTAGCAAAAATAGTATTAAAAATAAATGTAGTCATTAATTAATTGATAAAAATGCAATATAAATTGATATTTCTGTTTTAATTTGCTTCATTATTTATTTATCTTTGTATTAATTCCCTTATTTATTTACTCTTTTTTTATGTATTAAAAGAAATGTATTTATTTTTTCATTTTTATTTTTATTTATTCATTTATATTTTATTTATTCATTTATATTTTATTTATTCATTTATCTTAATAAATTAAATTTAAAAGGAGAACATAGTGGCTGTAGCATTGCTGTTGGGGAAGCCAGTATTTTAATTCAGCATGTTTCCTTAATCTCTGATGACATATCAGGGTCATTTTATGATTTATTATTACAGTAAATATATTACAGATTGGTCCTTTAAAACTACCTGTTTGTGCCTGTTAGCTAACACAGTGGTCAGTCATGAAAGGAAGTTGTAGATGACGGAGATAGCATCCGCTCTGACTGTGTCTTTTCTTTGTAAATTCCTCTGTAACAGAGGAGGAAGTCCAATCCCTCGAGGTGTGAAGTGAAGTCACCTGTAGTGAAGCTCAAACATGCTGCCACTCATGTTTTTATTCAGCCTTCACCACCCGGCAACAAAGCGGTGCCAGATTGTGACATTTAAATGCTCGCCAGAGTGATGTTTGTAGCGTCGATGCGTCACATCGTTTAACTTTTATTCATAAACTCCTGATGGTCTGAGCTTGTTAATGTAATGTCGGCTGTGGTGGAATGTAAGTTAATTTAGGAGCGTTATTTAACCTACTTCACGACAAGCTAGTATGACTAGCTATGAAACTGAGCCCATCTCAACTTCCGAAACCTTTGACAGCCCTAAAATAAACATACATTTGCATAAAGCAGCATATTTGTCCAATCCCATGTTGATAAGAGTATTAAATACTTGACAAATCTCCCTTTAAGGTACATTTAAAACAGATAAAAAATGTGCGATTAATTTGCTTTATGGACAATCATGCAATTAATCACGATTAAATATTTTAATCAGTTGACAGCCCTACTTGTAAAACAGTATTTATACACTGTGGTATTACTACTTTTACGTATGTGAAAGATCTCCGTACTTCTTCCTCCACCACTGTCAAGTCCTTCTTGATTTAACAGCATCACGACATGCATTTATCACATGAAATGGAGCTGAATTAATTAATTTTGTTTTAAAAAAAGAGACATCTTCATTTTCTGTGGTCACAATAATTGTGTTTCCAACTTGCTGCAGCAGAAGTTATAATATCACAGAGGGCCGTGATGACTAAGATGGAGAACTCCCACACAGATTGTGGTCACATAAGATGGAGCTGTGTGTGTGATGACTGGCATCTCTCTCTTGACATGAAAGCACAAAACACACACTAAAGACAGCCAAAGCTACACCTACACACACACATTTTCACACACTGGAAACACACGGTGGCATTTAGGCTGCCGCTCCAGCCGAGGTCTGGCTCTGTTGGCACTAGTTCATCACAGGAAGTAGCGTGATAGCGATGGCGTGCCGGTGCAAGTCATCTGGAGAAATTTAGTTTGGGTTGTTGTGGCGGCGGTGCTTGTGATCGGTTTCTGTTTTGTTTCTCTGCTCACTGTTGGGTGGGCGTATCGGTCAGTGTTGAAACAGAAAACAGTGTGGGATGACAGTTTCATTATCAGTCGACTGAAAGGTCGAGTGCAGGTTTACAGTAGTGGTTTGATTAAAAGACGTCGAAGCAGATCACAGGAGCAATGTTTGAAGGGATAGTTCATGTGTTTTGAATTGTGGTTGAATGAGGTACTTTTCCATAGTCAGTGTATTACCTACAGTAGATGGAGAAGCAGACAGGAGTACCAGCACGGGAGCAAAGCGATGTACTGCTGTGGACGGGGGCAGCAGCTAAACAGATCTAAAACAAAAAATCAATATCAGTTTAAGTGTGCTCTATATTTACAATATTTTCACCTCGTCAGACAGCCCTTTACGACGTGGAGCTGAAATCTATGCTCTCACCAAAGCCACCAGACTCCATTGAAAAAAAACAATAATTTACCTTGCAGAACACGAGAGTTGCTGTTCTACCGCTGCATTGATCGGTTAGTTATTTTGTGTTATTGTGTGACTTTGATTAGTTCAGATTCACCAAAGTCACACAATAACACAAACAAACTAACCGATCGAGGCAGCAGTAGACCAGCAACTCCCATGTTCTGCAAGGTAAAACATATTTCAATGCAGTCTGGTGGCTTTGAAGATAGCATAGATACCAGCTTCAGTTCCCCGTCAGAAACGGCTGCCTGACAGCGAGGTAAAGTGGTGAAAATATTCTAAATATAGCGTACACTAAACTGATTTTTTTAGGTGTCTAAATTGCGTTTAGCTGCTGCCTCCGTCCACAGCAGTACTTCGCTTTGCTTCCGTGCTGCTACTCCTGTCTGTGAGCGAAAATCAAAATGAAGACGTCGATCGATGCAGCTGCTCAGTGACCAACAGGTGAAGCCAGCGGAGGTGTGTGTGGTTTCACTCAGCAGCTGACAGGTGTGAATGAACACAAACAGCAGGCGGGTTCACAGCTGCAAATACATTTAGACTGAAAACAACAGTTTTCTTTCCCTTTAAAATATTTTAGCCAGAGCTGCTTTTAGTGAGAGAGGTGTGACTTCTGCTTCCTGTTTAAGGATGATTTGACTGGACATCAGTGTGTGTGTTGTGTGTGTGGTGTGTGTTTACAGTGTGTGTTTATGTGTTTTCTGCTGCTGACTCTTCATCTCCGTTGTGTCTTAAAGGAAGTCTGGTTTGATGTCTGCGTCAGTCCTGTATCCATCGCCGTGTGGATGCGTCAGTCTGGTCTGCGGACTCCTCCTCCTGGCCTCCTCACCGCTCCTCACAGCAGGTATGACCTCTGACCCCAACATTCATGCATTCATTAAGTCTCTACTTTGGTTTCTCCTTCATTCACTGTATCAGAAAGGAAATATTATACACATAATTCAAGTGAAAACTACGGCGACTCCGAGAGCTCAACGCGCTGCAAATAGAGAAAACACAATACAACTGTTTCCATGGGACACTAAAAAGTGATGCACACGACTGAAATTAACCTTGGCTGTGGTGGAATAGTCTTATTTTCTAAGGAAGGTTCCTAACTGAGTGAAATGACCCGGAAGTATGTACGTGGTAGACATTTTAAGAGCTTCTCTAAATGTTAAGGAAAGGTGCTTCAATGCTTCCTTTCTTATCTCCTTTAGCTTAGGATACACTGAACCATCCTTTACCAAAGGAAAGGAGATAACGCCGCCACACAATTCCTTGTGGCTGCACCACAGCAGACACACGTCAACAAAGAACGTATATCGATAAATAGTGAAAGTCAATTGTTTTCGTTGCAACGTCAGCGCTCAGCAGCTCTGCTGAAATGGCCTGTGTTCAACAATAAGAATATTATAAATATGCATACTATTATAACTATTTACTTCCTTATTTATTTAACGTTTTTTCCCGGCTGCTTCCCAGAGGAGCAGAAAGTGAGCGATGGACTTAAATAGAAGTTAGAAAAATCCAGCACACAGATCTTGAGAGCAATCTCAATCTTTTTCATGTCAAGGATCCAAAATGTCCAATAGACCACCGACCACGGATGTATAAGAGGTTGTGTCCTGTGCGTGTTAGTAAATAGCCTACAACTCCATTAAATTCTGTTGATGTCATGCTACTAGCTACTGGCCGATAGCCGGTTGTTTGGGAACAGAGACGTTAATACATCCTCCACGGTAAAGGCTTACAGCATACGGCCCATGGGTGTATTATATGATAATAAAAGTGATGAATTACAGCCAACATATCCATTATTACAGCCGTATGCAGCTAGCAGGAAGCTGGCAGAACCAGATATGTCATATGAGTGTGCAGCGCGGTGCAGTCTTCCGTGGGTCTGATGCACGTTCATTATGCCGAGGTAAATAACTCACATTGTGCCGCAGCAGTGAGATATAGAAACAACCTTTAATTGTAAATACAGTTCAGATAGATGTTCATTAGTGGCACACAGTGTCACCACACTTTAATGATGACTGATAGTGAAACATTAAATGAACTTTAGTCAGCGTGTTGCAGGATGTAGTGACTTTCTGCTCACTTTCAGAAGTCTGGTTCTTCCTCTTCTGTTTGTACTGTGATCAACTTTTTTCTGGAGCTACAGTCAAACTCTGATGTTCATCAGAACCGGGCTGTGACTTCTTGTTCTTAACATTTTGTTTCTGATGAAACCATTCAGACTTTTCCTCGTTGCAGCTTCATTTCTAGTGATTTTCCGCTCTCGGCCTCGTCAAGTGTTGCTGTTTGGGGTTAAGGAGCTTACGGGGGCAGTGGAAAGCATAATTCTGCAGACGCAGACTTTTAAGATGGAAGGTGGAGAAATAGAGGAAGTGGGTTAAAGTGTTGTCTGTTCTGCCCGTTGGGTAAGGCAGCAGAGGAGGTTGTGGGCAACGTTTTGATGCGGGAAATCCCAGAATTCAAATGTACACAAACACGTTTAAATATAAATATGTAAACCAAATCCTGAGCCTTTTACTCACTTTGTTTACCGTAAGTAAACACTTATGTATGACTTGCCCCAAACTGCATGTGATTATCATAAAATGGGCATGTCTGTAAAGGGGAGACTCGTGGGTACCCATAGAACCCATTTACATTCACATATCTGGAGGTCAGAGGTCAAGGGACCCCTTTGAAAATGGCCATGCCAGTTTTTCCTCGCCAAAATATAGCATAAGTTTGGAGCGTTATTTAGCATGACATGGTTACGTGGTAAAAGTGGATTCTTTAGGTCTTCTAGTTTCATATGATACCAGGACCTTCACTCTAGCTTTAAAACTGAGCCTGCTACAACCTCTGAAAGACAGGGCCCACTGGCAGACGTCGGAGTGTTTAGGGGTTAAGTATTGTTTTGACTTTTACTTGCGGTGGATTATTTTCACAGTGTGTATTAGTACTTTTACTGAAGTAAAGGATCTGAATACTTCTTCCACCACTTATGATAAAATTACCATAAACAGGTTTTCTAGTGGGATCGCTTTACAGCACAAAAACTGAACAAATCTTGCGATGCAAACGGAGATGTTTATCTTCTTCTTTAAAGCCAAAATAAAACAAATGCATGTTGAGCAGAGATGGAGAGGGGTAACAAAGAAGAGGGTTTAAACTCTGAGAAATGAACCAGTATAGCGATGCAGTGTGAGGTAGAGGCGACTAACGACCACTGTCTCTACAGGCCGGCTGAGTAACTGCACTCACCCTCTGGTGCCGGAACATGGAGGTTTCCGCTGTGATCCGTCGCCGTGTCGAGGTTTCCCCCACAAGACCTCCATCCACTTCTTCTGTGAGCCGGGGTACCACGTCGTCAACAACAAGGCACGCGTCTCCAGGTGTCGCCACGGGAGGTGGCAGCCTCCGATACCGGCCTGCGTCCCTATCAGAGGTGAGAGTTCAGAAGACTGAATACACTGAAGTCTAACAAGTCATATAGTATTTATGTTTGTTTTATTATGTTTGATGTATGGAGGAGAGAACCTGCCAAAAATGAATTAATACATTAATTAATGACTCAATTAATAAATACATATATCATTAAATGTAACAAAAATAATATTAAAAATAAATGTAGCCACTAATTCATGATAAAATGTGACATAAATTGATATTTCTGTTTTAATTTGATTCTTTATTTATTTATCTTTGTATTAATTTCCTTATTTATTTACTCTTCCGTTTAATTTTCCCTTTTATTTATTTATGTATGTATTCTTATATTATTTTTTTATTTATTTATTTATTTTTGCATTTATTTTGTATTTATTTTATATTTATTCTTAAATGAAGGTATTTATTTGTGTATTCATGCATTTTTCTTAATTATTATTTCTGCATGATTTTCCCCTTCGGATTTCACCCCTAGAAATAAATATACATAAATACATTTAAAAATGAATAAAAACAAATACACACATAAGGGAAAATTCAATAGAAGAGTAAATAAATACGGAGATTAATACAAAGATAAATAAATAAAGAAGCAGTTTAAAACCGAAATATCAATTTATGTCACATTTTATCAATTAATTAATGGCTCCATTTATTTTAAATATTATTTTTCCTATATTTAATAACATTTATTTTTTGAGTCATTTATTTATTTGTGATTTTGGCAGGTTGCGTCCTCCATATTGATGTTCAGGTTGTTTTAAGCAGGATATGAAGTGAGTCCTCTCTACTGATAATTAAGGTGCAAAAAGTGAATTTCCCTGCAAGTTTTTATTTGTCACAAAATATCTCCGCATCTAAAATTCTTCATTAGTGATGAGACAACTCTCGGACGACTCTAAACATCTCTTGACATTTTCCAGCAGCCCCGGGCATCGCAGCGCTCCTCAGTGATTTGCTCAGTTTATAATCTACTCATGACTCAGCGCAGCGACGACCCTGACGCTTTAAACGCTGATTAGTCATTTTATGACAGTCACTTCTTGTTTTGAGTGTTCAGGAAGCAGACGGCGTCTCGTTTTCGTTACCTATACTTAAATTATGTGTTATGGTTGATTGCAGACATGAGATGAGCGTCAACAAAAAGACGTCTCAGAGACCACTGGGAGTTTTATAGTGCAGCCAGCGGTGGAATGTAACTAAGTACATTTAATCAAGTATCGTACTTCAGTACAAATTTTAGGTACTTCTGCTTTATTTACTGCTACTACTCCACTACATCTCAGAGGGGAATATTTTACTTTTTACCTCATTACATTGATTTAACATGCATCTTTAGTTGCAGATTAAGTGGTTTGCGCATTAAAACATGAAACTTCAGAGCATTTCGGGGCCGATCCCTTTAATGCAAACTCTCTTTTGACCTACTTAACAGAAACAGGCTGAGACTGTCTGTCTGCAGCGGAACTAGGAGCTTTACTTTCCTCAGACCAGTTCCGACTTCCTCTGTCGCCATTCACTCAAACGCGCTGCGACAGGAAGTCAGAGCGCAGATAGAGGAAGCGGGCGACGCCACCATAATAACCATTAAACATTTCCTCTGTGTTGACGCTGTCAGAGCCTCATGGAAAGCTACTGTCATATTATCACGGGCTCACAGAAACCACATATCAAGATAAAAGAAAGCTTCCTCTCATAGATTTTGTATTTGATAATCTATTTCTGTAAAGAGAATTCTTGGGTTTTTCCCACAGTGGTGATTGTTTTCTGTCACAGCTTCAGCTCATTGTCTTAAATCTACCGTTTTGCATTTTAGCGTAACTAAGATTGATGTAAAAAAACTATGGATTTTGGTTGCAAACTTTGTTTTGTTTTCTTTGGCAAGTGACCTGGTAGAAGTGGTATATTGCTCTTTGAGGTGTCCATAATCAGGAATTAATGGAATACATGTTATTAATTTATGGTGGAGTTCAGATGATGAGGAAAGAAGATTTAATCATTTAATCGACTGACGTTGAAATGTATTAAAAACTGTCTCTAGCGCCCAAGTAGACGTCTTCAAACTGCTTCATTTGTTTACGTACATAAAAAGCAGAGAGTTGTATAGTTTCTATTGTCGTGTTTCTATTGTCAACATTTTGTGTTTCTCCTCCTCAGAGAATGTGAACTCTGACGACAGAGCAAACGACTCGATGCCCAGCATGGCCACGACGGCGGTGGGCGTGTCCATCTTCCTGCTCACCACCACTGCCTGCCTGGTCGTCAAGTCCCGCCTCTACCCCTGTCAATCACACAGGTGAGAAGACGACTGTTTACTGCAGTAGATTGAAGACGTTTAAACTGTGATCTGTGATATTCCAATAGTGCTGACCCCTAGACCAGGGGTCAGCAACCTGCGGCTCCGGAGCCACATGCGGCTCTTTAGCTCCTCTCCAGAGGCTCCCTGTGGATTTTTTAAAAAATTAGTGGAAATGAATAACTGTATGAAATGAAATGAAATGAATAACTTTTTCTCGTAAACTTATGACTTTATTCTCATATTACGACTTTTTAACTCGTTAAGTTACATTTCGTAGTAGTACATTTTACACACTTTACACTTTAGTACACTTTGGCCCTCACTATATTAGATTTATATACTATATACTTAGACTATAAACTGTGTTACCTTCACTACAATGCTCAAATGTTTTGTGGCTCCAGACAGATTTCCTTTTTTTTTAGTTGCTTAAAATGTCTCTTTTGATAGTAAAGGTTGCTGACCCCTGGACTAGACTAAAGATAAGGGCACTCAGATTGAGGTCAGAGGTCAGGAGATCAGGTGTTTATAATTCTCTCTGTGTGTGTCCCAGCAGCCGTCGCTCCTCAGATCAGCTGGACCTGATGGTGGACGGACATCCCGTCTCCCTGCCCTCCTACGAGGAGGCGGTGTACGGCAGCTGGGGGCAGCGCCTCCCCGCCTGCTCGGCGCCGGGACCCACCCAGCTCCTATTGGCTCAGGAGGCTCCCGACTCGGACGGCAGCCATCGCCCCCTCCTCTCCAGCCCCGACAACCCCCCGCCCGCCTACGAGGAGGTCCAGTCGTCCCATCCCAGAGACAGGATGAGTGACGGGGACGTCCGTCAGCTACATGATGCGTTTTCAGATGACAAAGACACTTGATTTGAAAGACTTCATGTTGTTTAGCAAATGAAGGATTTTAAATTGACAGCTGCAGTGTTTTACTCTGCAGGTTAAAAAAACAAACCAGACTGACAGCAGACTCCTGCACTTTTCCTGGTTGGCTGCAGCTCACCAGTATCAGGACACAATCACACGCTAGTTTAGACGAAGCAGATAAGCTCCGATTGGCCGGTTGTTAGGTCACAAAGAGGACTAAAGTTCACTTATACATGAAATGTTGATTGTTGTATTAATGACAGAGGAGGGAGTTGATGTGCTGTCTGTGTGAAAACCTTTATATCCTGAATGCCTTGTTTTTAGTGTGATGATGTTTAAATGAGAGTTTAAATATAAAAATCATCACACAAACTAGAATATAGAGGTTTTCACAAGACGGCAGTCATATACAAGTGTAAGTGCCTGTGTGTGTGTGTGTGTGTGTGTGTGTGTGTGTGTGTGTGTGTGTGTTTTCAGCGTTGCCCTGGAGACGTCGTCCATCCTTCCCGTCAGTGACGGGGCCGATCGTGCTGTTGCAGAAACCCTGTGTGTTTCCACGGCAACCGACTCTATTTTCATTTCGATCTGATTCTATCTTTTGTACAGCAGCGTTTCTATTGGTGGAGTTGAAGCCAGCGTGGTGCTGCAGCAGTGGTGGAAGACGTATTCAGATCCTTTACTGAGGTAAAAGTACTGATACTCCACTACAAGTAGAAAGTCCTGGATTGAAAACCTTACTTCAGCAAAATGTAATTAAAGTAAATAGTGCCTGACAACAGTCTAAAAGCTGTCAGACAAATGTAGTGATGTAAAAAGTACACTATTTACCTCTGAGATGTAGTGGAGTAGAAGTGCAAGTACGTTGAATTTGTACCTAAGTACAGTACTCCACCGCTGGTGCGCAGACACTCGGGTTATAGATGGTGACAACAAACAGCATGTCGTGATATTTATTTTGTGTACAGCAGATATTTAGAGACGTGAAAATGTTCGGCAAACCAAGCGATCGTTTGAAGTGTTTCTCGGTGTTCATTCAGCGTGAGTGAAGTGAAACAATAATATTTTGATTCATTTAAATGAACAGTAAAAAAGAAACAGTTGTACAGTTATTTGCCCTGGTGGCATCGGTGCAGACACACATGGTGCTTTTAACACTTTTAATTACACAACCTGCAAAAAAACAAAAACACAGACGTTGGACCAAATAACCTGGAACAAATCAAACGTGTGTGCATGTGCGTTTGTGTTTGTGTGTGTGTGCGTGCGTGCGTGTGTGTGTGTGTGTGTGTGTCTTGTTCCCTCTCTGTCACTCTTTAACCTCTGCAGAGCGACTGACGCCTTCACAGACCTTGAATGTATTTTATGTTAATCTTAACTATTATATGGATTGTAATATTTACAGAGAGATTATTTGTACATTGTTTTATTGCACAGAATTATATGATGAATAAATGTTGACATGTTTGACATCTTGGTCTGGATTGTGACTTGATTGAAGCTAATTAGCACCAGCTGGGTGTCCTGGCATGCTGCAGGACTCACTTGTGTTTTGGCACCGCAGACAGTCTGACAGACAGGAAGATTCTCCCCGAGGTAAAGGAATCATTTTACTGCTGATATATTTTTGTTTGTATTAATTTCAACACAATCCTCAAACAATTCATACATTTTCTCAGCTGAAAAACAGCAAGAATCTACATAAAACAAAGGTTTTAAATGTTTTTTAAAAGTCTGTATGTGTTGCGATGACTAAAAAAACGTTTCACTCTTTTTCAGATCCGGCTGAGACAAAATGTTCCTGATCTGACGGATGTTTCCCCTCCAAGCTGCAGGTCAGTCCCAACGACAACGACAACGACAACGACAACAACAACAACAACAACAACGACGACAATAACAAGCAGTAGAGTTAATGATTGTTAATGGGAAGAGAAAGTGAGCTCAATAACAATACAAAAAATAATAAATAATCTGAGCGGAAGTAAATGTAGCATAATCAAAACTATTAACAATAAATAAAATTATAAAATGTCAATAATAAAGTTTGTATCTTTACATGAAAACATCTAGTTTGAAGTTAATCTGCATTTGTTAAAAAAAACAAATTGTGCATTTTTTCTAGGCAAAAAAAATACAGTTTCTTTGGGTTTGCGCAACAAAACTACAACTTCTTTAGGTTTAGGTAACAAAACTGCAACTTCTTTAGGTTTAGGCAATAAAACTACAACTTCTTTAGGTTTAGGCAATAAAACTACAACTTCT
>CAKALU010067729.1:0-35894 GCA_916700995.1 Hozukius guyotensis | reverse complement strand
GCGTTCCATTCCTCAACCAGGATTCGTTGCAGGTCAGCCAGTGTAGTTGTGTTGGTCACTCTAACACGTACAGCACGCCCAAGCTGATCCCACAAGTGTTGAATTGGGTTGAGGTCTGGACTCTTGGCAGGCCGTTCGATTCTCTCTACTCCCACATTGTGGAGGTAGTCTGTGATAACCCTGGCTCTGTGGGGGCGAGCGTTGTCATCTTGGAGGATGAAGTTAGGTCCCAGATTGTGGAGATATGGGATCGCCACTGGCTGCAGAATCTCATCCCGATATCTCACTGCATTGAGATGGCCTTCAATGATGACAAGCCTTGTTTTTCCAGTGAGGGAGATGCCGCCCCACACCATGACACCGCCTCCACCAAAAGCTGTTACTCCATCGGTGCAACAATCAGCATAGCGTTCTCCACGTCGTCTCCATACTTTGACCCTGCCATCCAACTTTGGCAGACAGAACCTGGACTCATCACTGAACATGACATTCCCCCACATGTTCATGTTCCATTGTCTGTGTTGTCGACACCAGCGCAAACGGGCATGATGGTGAAGGGCAGTCATTGCAGGCTTCCTGGTAGCCTTATGAGAATACACTGTTTACCATTGGCAGAGCATTTTGGCAAATTTTTCTTGGGCGCTACCCACATAATCAGTTGTGCTGCTCATCCCACAAATACATGATCCTTACAAGTTGGACATCATTGTGAAGGTAAATAAACAGGCTTTCCAACGATGTAAAATACAATGCCAATTAGCATTGTAACAACAGAGAAATAATCCACTAAACACAAGTTTCCGAACTTTTTTTCCCCAGTTTATTACGAGAATAAAGTCATAGGTTTACGAGAATAAAGTCATATTATGAAAATAAAGTCATAAGTTTACTAGAAAAAAGCCGTAATATTATGATAATAAAGTCATAGGTTTATGAGAAAAAAGTCGTAATATTACGATAATAAAGTAAAAGGTTTACGAGAAAAAAGTCGTAGTATTATGAGAATAAAGTCATAATATTATAAAGTAGTAATTTTACGTGTTATTTTCTTTTTTTCTCGTAAAGTTATGACTTTATTCTAGTAATGTTACGACTTTTTTTCTCATAAACCTTTGACTTTATCGTAATATTACGACTTTTTTTCTCGTTAAGTTATGACTTTATTCTTGTAATATTACGACTTTTTTCTCGTAATATGACTTTATTCTGGAAATCTCCGATTTTTTTCCCTCAATGTGGCCCTAACACTCCGTCGTACATTTGCATTTGGGCCCTCACTGCATTAGACTTATATACTATATACTTAGACTATAAACTGTGTTACCTTCATCACAATGATCAAATGTTTTGTGACTCCAGACAGATTTTTTTTTTTTTTGCCTAAAATGGCTCTTTTGATAGTAAAGGTTGCTGACCCCTGTTCTAGTCAAAGCCAAAATCAAAACACTAAATGACCCTAAACCCAGAGGTTATGGGGAATTTTATAGACACCAAAACTGGATACACCAGTAATAATAGCACGATATATAAACTAGAACACGAGGCAGTCCTAGAGCCAGGGATTGTGTCTACCTGGTCACATGTTAACAATGTGACTTACAGTATGTGGGGGGAAACCAGCAACTCTATTCTGGTTAGATTTACTCAACAGGTATAACATCATGAATAAGAGAAAAACACGTACCCCATTGGTTGAGCACTTCCTGTTACATGGATGGAAATCAGTCCATACTACTGTTATACATAGTAATCCAAGATGGTCTGTATCCCAGAAAAAAGAAGTTGAAAAAAGTTGGATAAAAAGATGAGACGCCATACATCCCAGGGGTCTCAATGAGAACTAGGAGCTCCACAGTGTTGAGCAGTTGATGGACAGTGCATTCAATCTGGTTCTCTCTCTCTTCCCCTAACCCTTCCCCTAACCCAATCATACAAATACCATATTGATATTGTTTCCAGCCAAGGCTACTGGTTTGTTATGTACTGTATGCATTGTGTTGTATAAGTACTGTATATGTTCAATACAACTGTGTATAAGTTGCAGTGTATAGATCATTTTGCAGGTACTGTTGTGTTGTTTTGTAATATTTGCAGAGACCATCAGTTACTTTAACCAGGAGCAAATCTAAAGTAGAGATTTAGTTCCCTGTGTGAATGCTGACTCAGAGTGTGAATTCTGACTCAGAGTGTGAATGCTGATTCAAACTGTCTTGTAGATACATGTGTTTTGTAGCCTGGGACTCTGTATGGAAAAGCCCAGTATTTGACCCACTTTTTGACCAGGTGATGGCACTAAATGAAAAGTCACAAGATCATCAAACAATTCATCCTGTGGTGATTATGAATGTGTGTACAACATTTTATGGTAATCCATCCAATAACTGTTACTAAAGGTTTATTTTATGGTAATCCATCCAATAACCGTTAACTAAATGTTTATTTTATGGTAATCCATCCAATAACCATTAACTAAAGGTTTATTTTATGGTAATCCATCCAATAACCGTTAACTAAAGGGTTATTGTATGGTAATCCATCCAATAACCGTTAACTGAGGGTTTATTTTATGGTAATCCATCCAATAACTGTTAACTGAGGGTTTATTTTATGGTAATCCATCCAATAACCGTTAACTGAAGGTTTATTTTATGGTAATCATCCAATAACCGTTAACTAAAGGGTTATTTTATGGTAATCCATCCAATAACCGTTAACTAAATGTTTATTTTATGGTAATCCATCCAATAACCATTAACTAAAGGTTTATTTTATGGTAATCCATCCAATAACCGTTAACTAAAGGGTTATTGTATGGTAATCCATCCAATAACCGTTAACTGAGGGTTTATTTTATGGTAATCCATCCAATAACTGTTAACTGAGGGTTTATTTTATGGTAATCCATCCAATAACCGTTAACTGAAGGTTTATTTTATGGTAATCATCCAATAACCGTTAACTAAAGGGTTATTTTATGGTAATCCATCCAATAACCGTTAACTAAATGTTTATTTTATGGTAATCCATCCAATAACCATTAACTAAAGGTTTATTTTATGGTAATCCATCCAATAACTGTTAACTAAAGGGTTATTTTATGGTAATCCATCCAATAACCGTTAACTAAATGTTTATTTTATGGTAATCCATCCAATAACCATTAACTAAAGGTTTATTTTATGGTAATCCATCCAATAACCGTTAACTAAAGGGTTATTTTATGGTAATCCATCCAATAACCGTTAACTGAAGGTTTATTTTATGGTAATCATCCAATAACCGTTAACTAAATGTTTATTTTATGGTTATCCATCCAATAACCGTTAACTAAATGTTTATTTTATGGTAATCCATCCAATAACCGTTAACTAAAGGTTTATTTTATTGTAATACATCCAATAACCGCTAACTAAAGGTTTAGTTCTGGGCCGACCAACATTACCGTGCCCAGAGCCACGCTGCTTCTGTGGCTAAAAAACAACCAAAGACACAGTGAATTGCAGGATGTGACCCATTCTACTTCTTTTAATGGTCAAACAATCAACAAGCAGAATAATGACAAACTCAACATTCAACTGAGAACTCAATTACACTTACTGCACTTTTTCAACAGTGGTCAGAGAACACTTTTCAGTAAGCAGCAGTGTTTCCTAGAAGCTCTTATCTTCTATTCTTATCTTATAATTTTTAATCTCACTCACAGGTTCATCAACATCAAAACCAAAACTAGGAGTGCTGTAGAGACCAGGTGATTACCATCACTGCCCCAGCACTATGTTCTAAACAAAATGCTAAAAATAAATACTAGATAATAAACAAAGATATCTGATAGAACTGAGACAAGTACAAAAAAAACAAAATCTTCTGCAGATTATTATTAGACCGATCGTATCATTAACAGATCAGGTGGTCAGAGCATAGCTTTGTACAGAGTGAGAGAGTGGCACAGGAAGTGGTTCTGCTCCATACACACCAGCAGATCCCTCAGCATGACCCGAGTCACTCTCTGAACACCCTGTCTGGGCAGCAGAGTCACCTGACACACACACAAACACACACACACACAATGCAAGTAAACATTAAAGAGACTGTTTCAGATATACACTGCTCAAAACAATGAAGGGAACACTTATATCACACATCAGATCTTGATGAAGGAATTATTCAGTGTAAAATCTTTACCGATGAACATTGTATAATTTGTTGAGAACAAAATGACGTAACAACAGTCAATGGAAACCAAAATCATCAACCCATTGAGGGCTGGATTCAAAGTCACACCGAAAATCAAAGTAAAAACTGAAATCACAGGCTGATCCAACTTGGGTGAATTTCATCACGGCAACTCATAACGTGACTCAGTAGTGTGTACGGCCCCCGCGTGCCTGTATGCACTCCCGACAACATCTGGACATGCTCCTGATGAGTCGGCGTATGGTGTCCTGGGGGATCTCCTCCCAGACCTGGATCAGGCCTGGATCAGTGAGCTCCTGGACAATCTGTGGAGGTACTTGGCGGCGTTGGATGCACCGATACATAACGTACCATAGGTGTTCAGTTGGATTTAGGTCCGGGGAACGTGAGAGCCGGTCAATGGCATCGATTAGGGATGCACCGATATCACTTTTTTTCGAACCGAGTACGAGTACAAGTACTTCTCTGTGCCAAAAGACCCTCGTTAACAGCCAGCTGGAGGGTGTGAGCAAACACGACAGGCTGGGGAGTCCCGCATATGAGGCGGTGCGCCGCGACCGGCTCTAGGTCGGCTTGGAAAGGCTCGGGGCGAAGGTGGCTCGCAGCCGCAACTTTACACCGCTCCCCGCCCGGACCTCGCCGCACCGTGACGGGGCTCCCTGCTCCCGTTGCGACTGTCAATCTGTCTGTCAACCGCGTCGTGCGTGAAAGGCGCCAGGGGTCTGTGGCGTTGTCGGCAACCCACCCCGACCCGTCTTGAAACACGGACCAAAGAGTTTAACGCACGCACGAGTCAGAGGTGCAAGCAAAACCCCGTGGCGCAATGAAAGTGAGGGCCGGCGCGCGCCGGCTGAGGTGGGATCCCGGCCCAGCGGGGTCGGGCGCACCACCGGCCCTTTTCGTCCGCACCATCGGGGAGGTGGAGTGCGAGGACCTGAAAGATGGTGACGAGAGGTTAACGTTGCGCTGCTGTAAAGTGGTATCGGTGCCGTTGTATCGGAGCCGTTTTGCGAGTACAAGTACATGAGCACAGTATTGGACCCGATATCCGATACTGATATCGGTGCATCGATCACCTAGCATCGATGCCTTCGTCATTCAGGAACTGTCTACACACTATGGCCACATGAGGCCGGGCATTGTCCTGCACCAGGAAGAACCCAGGGCCCACTGCACGAGGAGGAACCCGGGGCCCACTGCACCAGCGTAAGGTCTGACAATCGCTCGGAGGTACCTAACAGCGGTACCTAACAGCTGTCAGGGTACCGTTAGCTATAACATGGAGGTCTGTGAGACCCTCCAAGGATATGTCTCCCCAGACCATCACTGACCCACCGCCAAACCCGTCATGCTGGATGATGTTACAGGCAGCATAACGTTCACCGCGGCGTCTCCAGACTCTTTCACGCCTGTCACCTGTGCTCGGCGTGAATCTGCTCTCATCTGTGAAGAGAACGGGGCGCCAATGGTGGACCTGCCAATTCTGGTGTTCTCTGGCGAATGCCAATGGAGCTGCACGGTGCTGGGCTGCGAGCACAGGTCCCACTAGAGGACGTCGGGCCCTCATGCCACCCTCGTGGAGTCTGTTTCTGACAGTTTGGTCAGAAACATGCACACCAGTAGCCTGCTGGAGGTCATTTTGTAGGGCTCTGGCAGTGCTCCTCCTGTTCCTCCTCACACAAAGGAGCAGATACTGGTCCTGCCGCTGCTTGGTTATTAAATGGACAGATTGATTTTCCTAAAGTTTAACTGATGACGGTGTTATACTGGGATGATTAAGTGTTCCCTTTATTTCTTTGAGAATTGTATATTGATGTAATAAGTATGCAACAATCTTCAATGAGCTGGTCATTATCACAAAACCAGTCTCAAAGCCAATATAATGTTTTATTACAGAAATTGGATGAACTGAAAGAATGTTTGCAAATGTGATCAATTTCTGCGCTTCAACATAAAAACATCCAATTCAGATACAGAACCACTGTCATGAGCCCAAATTACACGTTTACCTTCAAAGTTCATCCTTGACCTTGGGAACAGGTGTCTGACAGAATACTGAAGGTACTACCCTTTACCAGGAAAAAATAGTGAAGGCACTACCCTTTACCAGGACAGAATACTGAAGGTACTACCCTTTACCAGGAAAAAATAGTGAAGGCACTACCCTTTACCAGGACAGAATACTGAAGGTACTACCCTTTACCAGGACAGAATAGCGAAGGTACTACCCTTTACCAGGAAGGAATAGTGAAGGTACTACCCTTTACCAGGACAGAATACTGAAGGTACTACCTTTACCAGGACAGAATACTGAAGGTACTACCCTTTACCGGGACAGAATAGTGAAGGTACTACCCTTTACCAGGACAGAATACTGAAGGTACTACGCTTTACCAGGACAGAATACTGAAGGTACTACCCTTTACCAGGACAGAATACTGAAGGTACTACCCTTTACCAGGACAGAATACTGAAGGTACTACGCTTTACCAGGACAGAATAGTGAAGGTACTACCCTTTACCAGGACAGAATACTGAAGGTACTACGCTTTACCAGGACAGAATAGTGAAGGTACTACCCTTTACCAGGACAGAATACTGAAGGTACTACCCTTTACCAGGACAGAATACTGAAGGTACTACCCTTTACCAGGACAGAATAGCGAAGGTACTACCCTTTACCAGGACGTTCAACGGTATCTCATGAACATTTTTATGCTTTTACTTTTAGGTTTCTTTTTTAAACAAAGAAAATGTTGTAAGCTCTCTAGGGCTGTACCAAATAGTGCAACGCTTCATTCAAATTCTAAATCAACATTCGAATGCTGCGCAGCTTTTTTTTTCGCATGTCTATTCATTGTGTTTGAAGCTGGTATTTCTGCACAGTTGCAGATAAAGATTAGGCTACACTAATATAATTATTACTATACTACTCTACAATTCTACAGTTTCATTTAGCAGACGCTTTTATCTAAAGCGACGGACATCTGAGAGTTCGTACAACACAGGCAAGGATGTAGATAGGAGGGAACAACGTGAGTAATAACCAACAACAGCTTCAAGTCTGATCAGACACAGGTGCTGACAGGCAGAGCACAGAGGCAGAGCACACAGAGACAGAGCACAGAGGCAGAGCACAGAGGCAGAGCACAGAGGCGAGGCAACGCACAGAGGCAAGGCACAGAGGCAGAGCACAGAGGCAACGCACAGAGGCAACGCACGGAGGCAACGCACGGAGGCAGATCACGGAGGCAGATCACGGAGGAAAGGCACAGAGGTAGAGCACAGAGGCAGAGCACACAGAGGCAGAGCACACAGAGGCAGAGCACAGAGGCAGAGCACAGAGGCAGAGCACAGAGGCGAGGCAACGCACAGAGGCAAGGCACAGAGGCAGAGCACAGAGGCAACGCACAGAGGCAACGCACGGAGGCAGATCACGGAGGAAAGGCGCAGAGGTAGAGCACAGAGGCAACGCACAGAGGCACAGCACAGAGGCAACGCACAGGGTGGATAGAAGCAGAGATTTCTTTTTCTTTTGTCATCATCATCATTAACAACATCAACAATGCCATCAATATCATCATCATCATCATGAATATCCTAATCAACATCAGTGACATCCTCAATGTCATCAGGTCATGAGGTGGGGAGGTGTTGATGAAAGAGCTGCAGGTCTTTGTAAGGGAGTGTAAGGGGACTCTGTGGATCGGAACTCATCAGTAACTCATTCCACCAACGGGGGATTACAGGGACTATTCATAGAATTAGAATCCAGTTGTGGCTGCACAGTAGTGATGCAAGGGTCAACCAACAACCCGTGGGTTAGGGTAACGTACGCACGCACGCAAAAAAGACATTCGGTACAGCTCTAGTGCATTCACACTCTGCCAAATCCCAAAGTCAACCAAGTCCTTGAATTATTATAAAGTGAAACAATGTAAATATTGTATAATGTATAGATTATTATCAATGTAGAGATTAGGCCTAAACAACAGTGCTTATGTTTGACAGTAGCCCAATAACCTGTTTCTCTAGTTCTGTGTCGGTATGTTCAGTATGTTCAGTATAGGGATGTCACGAGAACCGATACTTCGGTATCAAGTTGATGCCAAAATTCTAAAAAAGTGATGGTACTCTTTTTCTACAGTACCGAAGGTACCGTACGATGCCTGTAATGGTCATTAGTAGTGATGTGACAGTGAGGAAAATTTTCCCACCGGTTAATAAACTTGTGACAACACCGGTGTTACTGATTACACCGGACATTTTACAAGAAAAGATGACGGTCAACATGTGCAGAGCGCTGACTCTGATCTTTACCGTCGGGTGGCGGTGTGTCTGGCCTCTCCGGTAGCGCTTTTGCTGAGGGGCTCCGCTGCGGGGGTCTACCTGGCGCCGCTGCTCCGTGCACACCGGCTGTGACAGCTCCATCCACGTCGCGGCGATTACCTCATTAATGTTATGGTTCCCTTATAGCATTGAGATTAAACATGAAATATTGCCAAATAGGTGCGTTTGCTTTTCGCTTTGACAACAAATCCTCTGCCTTCTGCTCCTACTCCTGCTACTCTGAGCTGACGGACCAGATGCATTCACGGTCAGTATGTAGTGTCCGTCGTCTGACTATCGATTGATAACATGCCGCTGATACGCCAAAATAAACAAAAAGGGCCAATTCTTTTTATTTATTACTTAAAGGCTATATGCCTGTTTTTTGTAAATTTCAAATGTTTTTAATAAAAGAGTACGTGTTGAATTGTATGGGATTTATTGTTGTTGTTTTTGTTTTTGTTTTTACCGTGGTATTGAATTGGTATCGAGAATCGTGGAAATTCACTGGTATCGACCACTAGATTTTTGGTATCGTGACATCCCTATTTCAATATGTTCAGTAACACGTGCTAAAGAGTGAGAAAGAAGAGCTCCCAACACATCTGCCATCACTCCTCCACAGTTCCTGTCATCGGTGTGTGTGCTGAGCCAGCTGAGATAAAGCCTGTGAAGAGGTAGAGGAAGCCCTGTGGCTGTGAGAGGAAGGAGTTAGGGAGGCGGCAGGCAGCCGGCTCCGCTGGGTAATGGAGTTCAAAGGCAGTGGGAAGTCTGTGCAGTTAACAGAGCGTCCTCATCTTTAAACCCACAGCCTGCAGGGCTGCGACTTAAACACACAGAGAATTAAAGACTCAATGAGCTAAACTAACAGTCTCACACATGCTAGCTGTGGTAAGCTGCAGGCTTCCTGTGTCTGCGTAATATGGAACATCCTGCTTCCTTTTATTTTTTATCCATCATCGGTGCTTTTATTCTGTTACAATCCTTGGTGTTAAGAAGATAATGTGTGATATGTTTTAGATTCTGTTTCTCTGCTTGGTGCTTAGTATTTTGTTTTACTGTGGTGCCTTTTCTATCTGCATCCTTAATGCAAAACACTCATGGCTGTTTGAGTTTGGTTTTCTTCTTTGGCAGCCAGCTGGCAAGATGTTGTTTTTGTCTGTCTTCTGTAGCTCTTCCTTCATAAGGAATCAACATCTAAACTAGCACGCTACATGAGTGTTGGTGGTTGTCACAGTGCTAGAAACATCAGAGCAGTGTGACACAGGGATGTTATAGTCCAGCACTATTTAAATGGTTGTCTTCCTTTTAGAGGACTGATTCTAGTGCGAGTTAATATAAATACTGTAAGTCGACAGGTGTTTCACATTAAAAGCCTTCCAGCAGTTCTACAATATCCTTGTAGGTTTTTAATAGGGATGCACCGATACCACTTTTTTTCAGACCGAGTACAAGTACTTACGTTTGGGTACTCGCCAATACCGAGTACCGATACGAGTACTTCTCTGTGCCAAAAAAACCTTGTTAACAGCCAGCTGGAGGGTGTGAGCGGCACACGGCAGGCTGGGAAGTCCCGCATACGAGGTGGTGCGCCGCGACCGGCTCTAGGTCGGCTTGGAAAGGCTTGGGGCGAGGGTGGCTCGCGACCGCAGCTTTACAGTGCTCCCCGCCCGCCAGGGGTCTGCGGCGATGTCGTCAACCCACCCGACCCGTCTTGAAACACGGACCAAGGAGTGTAACGCATGCGCGAGTCAGAGGGTGCAAGCAAAACCCCGTGGCGCAATAAAAGTGAGGGCCGGCGCGCGCTGGCTGAGGTGGGATTCTGGCCCAGCGGGGTTGGGCACACCACCGTAAAGTGGTATCGGAGCCGTTTTGCGAATACGAGTTCATGAGCACAGTATCGGACCCGATACCCGATACTGGTATAGGTATATCCCTAGTTTTTAATGTGGAATATTTGCTGGAAGTGGAAGTCTCATTGCAGTCCTTAATGTAAACAGGTGCTTTACTGGTTTTGTCTTCAAAACAGAAGCGAGACGGCACACAGACCAACCTGGCTTTCAGTCGACTCCACAGGTCTCTTCTTGCGAGGCCCGATGGCAGCCAGAGCAGCGAGGTTGGCCTCTCTTTGCTGCAGCTGAGCTTCTTCTATTTGTTGTAACTGAAAAGAGAAGAGAGACGACGGATTAGTGAAAATGTGGTCTTGACCAGGACCTCTAAAGATCACTAGAACACAAACTCATTGGTTTAATCCGTACAAAAACCAACATGTAAAAACAACAATTAGCTGTTTTGCAGGGGGTTATGGGCCTGACTATTTCTCGACTATTCATCTGAGACCAGTAACTTCCTGGAGTCTCGGCTGGTTGCCTGGTGCTCAAAGCCCGGAGAGAATCCGGCACATAACCCTAACCTGACCCGCCAGATGGTTTGTTACACAGAATCTTCTGAGAAACCGTCATTGGAAACTGTTTGGAAAAGGGCAGGAAAAAATACTTGGCAGGTGATTGGATGAACAATCTGTCAATCAACCTCATGCCGAAGCCAGTCGGGAGAAGAGCAAAAACATTTTTTTTCCCCATCTAGAAAAGCCTTCAGTGCCATTCTTTGCTCTTCTTTCAATAAAGAAATAATCTCCAGTTCTGATAGAAGTGATGCTATTGAAACGTCTACGCTAACCTCTACAGGAGCCACCAGTGTTGTTTAGAACCAAGCGGCGACCTCCGGCGCTGAGCAGTGAAGCCAATGATTAAGTACCAAATGCAGTTCCCTGTTAAAATGGCCATATTTACAGCAGAAATAAACATGTTTACAGCCTGGTAGAAAAAAAACAGATTTGGTCTCTATAGCTAATTCAGCGCTGCCTGGTTTGACTGTTTGATCGGAGTTCACGAGTGACTGACAGCTGCCACCGTTGAATGACCAGCCAATAGGAACGCTCTCTCTGAAATGACCTGTGATTGGTCAAAATCTCCCGTCATGGAATAGATTTTCTAAAGCCTGAGAACAGAGCCAGAGTTATCTCTCAAATTACAATATGCTGAAAGGTTATTATGGAATTTTTTGCCCAATGATGCCAAAAATATACTGCCTACTGCAGGTTTAAGGCAAAATAAAGGGCGTGGCCGCTTTGAGCATATTGTATCACCAGATTCTTGCCAACACACAGCCCTAACAGCGAATAAGCCTATTTCCTTATGTTGAACTATTCCTTTAATGATTTATTTCATTCACTAAATACATCTTGTCTTTCACGAACAATGGGATTTGCACTTGGAGGAATCAATCACGTAAATTACCTCCTTTGTAATTACTACTGTAAATTTCGCCAACAGTGACCTGGGACTTTACTTAGCACCCCTATTCAAACTTTGAGAGTGTAGTGAGTGTACGGTGCAGTGGTTGAGTGTGTGTGTAGGGGTGGCAGCATGTACATGAACAGGGTTGTTTTTGCTGTGGAGAAACCCTCTGGGAGTGTGAAGGCTGGGAACTACACAGCAGCCTGAGAGGGTTTTACTGCCTTCTTAAATAGCCACACTGCTAACGGTGTCTTTCAGCTCCCTCACACTTCTCACTGCACTGCCGGCAAACAACATCACGCACACTATTGCCTTACTAAAGGAACAATTAGCATGGGAAAATAGCAGGGATTTAAAGAGTTCCCAAACAACAATTCTTTACAGTGTACACTGAAAAATACCAGGAGCCTTTCACTCCCATAGAAAATGAAGATTATGGGTGTTATGAATCTGTGGCAACAGTTCACTGTGCAAGACTGTTGGACCCAAAAATGTCAAATTATAGATTTATATCAACTTAGTTAAAAATGAACTAACCTGAGTTAAAACACCCCACTGTGAGTGTAACGTAATGCTTTCTGTTTTAATAATAATAATAATAATAATAATAATAATAATAATAATAGTAGATAACAATAAACACTGTAGTAAATTATATTCAATGACTCCAAAGCAGCAACAGAAAGAGAAGAGTGTGCATTAATGGTTACCTCTGTCAGCAGCATGTTGTCAGTGTGATACCTGACTTTGAGAACTTTGTATACTGTAAGCCCCTAGGCCAGGGGTCAGCAACCTTTACTATCGAAAGAGCCATTTTAGGCCAAAAAAAAAAAAAAAAAAAAATCTGTCTGGAGCCGCAAAACATTTGAGCATTGTGATGAAGGTAACACAGTTTATAGTCTAAGTATATAGTATATAAGTCTAATGCAGTGAGGGCCCAAGTGCAAATGTACGACGGAGTATTAGGGCCACATTGAGGGAAAAAGAAATCTGATATTTCGAGAATAAGGTCATAATATTACGAGAAAAAAAGTCGTAATATAACGAGAATAAAGTCATAACTTTACGAGAATAAAGTCATAATATAACGATAATAAAGTCATAGCTTTACGAGAAAAAAGTCCTAATATTACGAGAATAAAGGCATTACTTTAAAAGAAAAAAAGTTGTAATATTACGAGAATAAAGTCATAATTTTACGAGAAAAAAAGTCGTAATATTACAAGAATAAAGTCCAAATATTACGAGAAAAAAGTCGTAATGTTATGAGAATAAAGTCATAACTTTACGAGAAAAAAAGAAAATAACACGTAAAATTACTACTTTATAATATTATGACTTTATTCTCATATTACTACGACTTTTTTTCTCGTAATATTATGACTTTGTTTCTCGAAATCTCAGATTTTTTTTTTCTCCTCAATCTGGCCCTAATATTCCGTCGTACCATAGACCTACAACAATGATATTCATTTCCACTCATTTTTTTTTTTAAATCCACAGGGAGCCACTGGAGAGGGGCCAAAGAGCAAAGAGCCGCATGTGGCTCCGGAGCCGCAGGTTGCTGACCCCTGCCCTAGACTTCCCTCTCCTGAGCTCATATCCATGTACTGTTATTTTCTAGCTTTTTACCAAGAGGTTTTCATTTTGCAAACAAAAAACTAAATAAAATACTCCAAAAAAACCTTTCCATCTTAGATTTAGTAGAGTGAACATGAAAGCCCACAAAAGAAAGTGAGATTTACAAGTCTTTAGTGAAAATAAAGCAGGTCAAGGTGCTACAGTATATAAATACTGTGACAGTATCACAACACACACAGTCCACGGAGAAATGCTCACAGCTCCGTATTCAGAAACTGTGGCCTTTAAACAAGCCGCCGGGACTTCCGTTGTGATGTCGCTATACAGTCACCGGTAGAAGTGCTGCGGTAGAGCTGAACAGCTTTCTCCAGGATGAAACACATACACACCTCTTTGGCCCTTTGCTTGAGCTGCTGATGCTGTGGATCCTCGGTGTGTGAGCGACTCTGATCAAAAACAGACAGATGTTGAGTTAATAAGCAGAACTGACCTAAATATAGGCAGGAATAGTCATAGGGGTTCCATAGAAACTGCTGCTGTGACCTAAACTGGCACACAAATATATACAAAACAACTATTACCCTTTTAAAAGGCAAACTTCATATCATAAAAACACACTCATGTTGGTTTTAATCTGAATAATAATAATAATAATAAATAATAGTGGTTTAAAATCATACAAGAGCCGTGCTACTTTCTGGCCTAGCCTAGCTTACTCTGGCCAAACGCAGCAGTATCTCTCTCTCCTCTTCATCTTTCCTCTTCTTCTTCAAACTGTCCACTTCCTCCAGGAAGCGAAGCTGGGAGCGCACATCACTCACTTTGGCATGCCACGAGTCCTCCTGTTGCCACACAAACAAACAAACACGCACGCACGCACGGGGTCTTAGACTTTACCCTGAGAACGGAATGCAACTTCACTCTGCTGCCACTTTGGTGATTTTTATCAGGAGCAAACTAAATACTTAGTGCAGATATACAGCAATAACAGAATACTAATCAAAATGTAAACATGACACACTGTCCAACCAGTACACATGTTTAAAAATTGTGTTTAAAAACACTGCCACAGGCCCCTTTCACAGCAGCCATTTTGACATGTCACTGCAGGGTAAACACAGGTTTGTGGTTCTGTTTAGTGTCACAGCTAGGGATGCTCATTTTTAAAAATGTTCTTAACCGATAACCGACCCTCGTTAACCGATTATTAACCGTTAACCGACAAGATTTGTGCCTCGCATGCAGCGGTGTACCAGCTGCAGAGGCACAACAGATATTGGTTGACGGGAGTCCCCAGTTCAGCATCCGGGAGCGTTAACTTAGCAGCTACGATGCTGCGTGTAGTGTCGCGGACGTGCAGCCACTTTCCCAGTAAAAGTCTCCACCGCACATTTAGTTTAGTTTAGCAGGTTGTCAGCTGTGTGTCTGCCCGGCATAACTTTAGCGAGTGTCCAACAGTGTGTGTATTTGTGCTACGTTAGCAGCTCTAGCATTGCCGGAGGCTTCGTGCTCGCCGCCGCACACGTAGTCTGCGTAACTTTAGCGTGTTTCTAACAGACCGTGTGTGTGTTGGTGGTGAGTGTGAGGTTGTTGGTGGCGTTCTAGCTGTGAACGTAGGTGAGGCAGTGTGTGTACAGTTTATTTGTCGGTGAATAAATGCTACGAAACTACAACTCCTCCGCTCAAGCGAGCCAGAGACCGGAGCCAACTTCCTGTATCTGCAACTCTGGCTCCGCCTATTAAGGTGGGCTGTTAAGGTGGACCAGGTTTTCTCCTTAAAGAGACGAGCCGCTCAGCTTTTGAGTTAATTATTAACATTTCTTTTAACCGTTTTAACCGATAGCGTTAATTGGTTAAAATGCTTAATGTCGGTTAGCGGTTAAACAGTTAATTATGGACGTCCCTAGTTACAGCCATTCCAGTGAGTAAGCATGCACTATAGCAGGGCCCTGGCACACCTAAATGGAACAGGGCCATAATTATTAATGGTAATAATTACACCTGTGTTTACCCTGCAATGACATGTCAAGATGGCTGCTGTGTGCAGACAGAATACTCAGGACAGCTGTGCATGCAGCCGCTTGTACGACTGTAGTGAGAGTGTGTTGAACTGGTGCGTGAGGACGTATATTGTTCATATCTTCGCGTGTGAAAAAATATATTATTTGCTCTATAGCAAATCTGAGGCCATACGGTACAGCCTCTCAAAGACAGTAATGTCAGCTGGTCTCAGACAGTTTGATCATTATTTTTGAGGGGTGCTGAGATGAAAGTGTGCTTGAGCAGCCCCTAAAAAGAGTCTAAAATCTCCAATGCTTACTTCAAATGTTTTCAGAGACATTTTATAGTGTACTGTTTAGCTTTAACATGAATACAAAAATCACTCCCTAATATGGAAGTTGTTGTTTTGGTTCAGACTGCTGCACCTTCAGGGCTGCCTTGCGGTGTTCTGCCATCACGGTGAGCTTCTCCAGCAGCCCGCGGAGAAACTCCTGAGTGGCATGAGAAACCAGAGCTACCACCTCTGGACCGACATCCGTCACTCCCGATGCCTGTCCTGTAACACGGGAGACGCAAAAACACAAAAAACAAAAAGAGTCAAACACACATTATCGCTAAGGTTGAAACGGCAACTGGTAGTATAAACTCAAATCGTGCAACCGCATTTCATTTCCAAGAGATTTTATTAATACAAAATCTTGTGACTTTAAAGGTGCTCGATACGAAATTCAGAGCATATGTATTGCCTCTGGCTGAGCCGGCGGCTAGCAGTTAACTGTGATAACAACGTGTGCAAACAACGGCAACGCTGCTGACAGAGCTAACAGTGCTAACCTGAGGGGGAACCGGAGGGGGGGGGGCGTTATAGTTGCACAACGATGGCGTTATGAGCTCTAACCGCCGTATGAGCGCAGTGAAGAGTGGCAGTCATGAGTGAGCCAGTGAGGCACACTTACAGGGACGAAAAGGCACACACGGCCGGCCCGGCGATGTCAACAAAGCACAGAGAAGCTCCGATTAAAACACACACAGATGGAGAGAGACTTCATTCTCTGCTCAGGTAGACATTACTCCTCTATATCTTTACATAGACAATAGTTCATGATGATATATTAATGCTGACTCCATAGATTCAGGTAGACATTATAAGGTTACTCTCTCCAGAGTTAACCCCCGTCACTCCACTCAGCAGGAGTCCGTAACGTTACTCTCTCCAGAGTTAACCCCCGTCACTCCACTCAGCAGGAGTCCGTAACGTTACTCTCTCCAGGGTTAACCCCCGTCACTCCACTCAGCAGGAGTCCGTAACGTTACTCTCTCCAGGGTTAACCCCCGTCACTCCACTCAGCAGGAGTCCGTAACGTTACTCTCTCCAGGTTTAACCCCCGTCGCTCCACTCAGCAGGAGTCCGTAACGTTACTCTCTCCAGGGTTAACCCTCGTCACTCCACTCCTCCGTTGGTCTGGAGGAGCTGCAGCATTTATTTCTGCACAATCTGCAGCTTCCACTGAACACTCACTGATGATCTCAGAGCTAAACTAACTTTGTCTTCTGCTCCACTAGCTCACTGTTCACCGCCGCTCTCTCTCTCTCTCTCTTCTCTCTCGATTCACCACTCACTTCCCACGTACACACACACACACACTACGCACTGACTCTGCAACCTCACCGCTAGATGTCGCTAAATCCTCCACACTGGTCCTTTAATGTTCTGAATATTATATAGAGAACCTTTTATGAATATATTTAATGTGGCATCTGACAAAGTTCTGTCACCATTTTAAATGTAGCCCGGCCCCGTTTCAATAAACATAATTCCTTGTGAAAAATATATTATGAGGCCTATTTTGATTGGGTCCTTTGTGTGTAAGAGAAGAGAAACTGCAGTTTTGTTATGTCATGCTGTCTGTTTGTGGCTGTTAAACTACTTTGTCTTGTGTCAAAGAATAGCCTGCAGTAATACTGATGTAATTAATGCTTAAATGAAATGTTGAGTCCGGTAGGTTGGCCGAACTCTGCCTCAGTATGTTCTCCTGTACCTGTATGAAGGATTCGGCTGAGCACCGGGTTGGGAGAGAGGAAGAGCTGATCCGGGCATGACTGCACCACAGAGCCCACCACGGTGGTCAAGATCTGTGCATTCTCCTCTCTGAGGTTGACTCCAGCCATGGAGGCTACATCATTGATGTCATCATCTTCTCTGGGAAGCACACACAGACACAGAAACACACACACACAGGTCAGCTAGCTTTGCACTTTGACAGAATGCTGGTGAGATTTACTGAACTGTTCAACTTGAAAGCCCTCACACTTAAGGGACTGTTTGTAACTTCTCACACGTATAAATCATTGCGGGTCGGTGTCCCATGCGCGTTCGTGTGTGGCTGCGCTGTTCAGACTCAGACTCCAACACAAACTACATGGAAGCACCAAAACCGCAAAGTTGTATCTAGTGAAGCCCGTCTGTTAAACAGTGTTGGCCGCGGTCGGAGGACGCGGGGGAGACCGTAGCTTTGGTCTCCAGGGCTGGAGTCTCTGCTGTACTCTGCTCTTCTGCCTGCCTTCACTCACACACCGCGCTCGTTCTCACTCTTTTGCTCCACTCTCACGTGCGTGCGCGCACACTCCACACTGCAGAAGAGTTAGTTTAGCTCTGAGAATATCTAGTGAATGTACAGTGGACGTTTGTGCAGAAATACATGCTGCAGCTCCTCCAGACCAACAGAGGTTTCCCGTGTCTTGTGAAGTGACGGAGCTCCGCAGCGAGAAAAGTTATCGTCTCCGACCAAAACTCCGGTGTCTCCCCTGTTCCCTCCGGCCGCTGTCGGGAGGCTGAAGCAGGAAAAGCCAACACTAGGATCAGCATTGATTCATGGAGAGACCTTCGTCTGGTCAGCTAACATTACTGCCAAGCAGCTGAAATATAGAGTGATATTGTGGTTTTAGCTGACGTGTCGTCTCACTGTTTTGAGCGATGCTCGTTCATGTCTATGTAGAGCGAGCACAAGCGCGCGAGCAACAGGACGCTCACTTTCGTTGACTAACGGCCACAGGTGTCGCTGTTAACAAGCAATTTCTGATTCTTACAAACAGTCCCTTTAAATTTGAGTCTAAAGACATCAACTGGAGGTTTTACTTGTAGGATCCTGAACTGTCCTTGAATGCAAATTTGGTAGAACGAGATGGATCCACGGCGAAAGGCTGCTTCATTGAAAAAGTTCCTGTAAAAAGAAAAAACGTACAAAATTATTTGGAGAGTATATTTCATGTCGCCATGTCTGTGTCCATGTTTGTGGGCGCAATCCGGTCTGTACAATTAACTCCACCAATAACAAACACTACTTTAAAGACTCAGAAATTTAAAGATTTTCCCCTTTCCGTTCGTGTGTTATATGGTTGTTGTGCATGTAAAAGGTCTGCAACGTTACAAAGCCCAACGTCCAGGCCAAAGGGAGTTACTCTACCCCACAGACAAGAATCTGAACATTTTATTTATAAAACATTAGGCCTGTACAAATCAATGGTATAAGAAAATGAGTTGAGTCAGAAATTATATGAAATATGAAACACGACTAAGCTGTCCTCTGAAAGTAAAAAAATGACACCATGATTCTCTCCCACTTTACGCCCCTTTACCGCATTGCAAACGAGAGTAGATGAAGAAAAGGACCATGCGCGGGCTTTGATGCTGCAGTAGGACTACCACCGTGGTATAACGGCCAAATCCGGGGTTTTAATGTTTGCATATTAAGTTGCTGGTATAAGACTAGGGTAGTATGTGGCCATAGCGAGTGTGTGGTTGAGCAACAGAGAGAGAGCGAGGCGGATGCCCCCCGAGCTGATCAGCATCGGATCAAAGAAGAAATTAGCGGTGAAGTTGTCTCGTGTTGACGCCCCACTTCTGAAATGAATCTGGCACCTCTGAACCCCCGAATGAGTCGATAGTGAGTTTACTGCATCCCATCAGAGACGCAGGACGCGTACCAAGCAACGTTACTGCATGTAGATTTAAAGAAAAGTAACTGATAAATATGTAAAGAACCTTGAAAGAGAACAGACTTCGGAGTGGTGGTAGGTGGTAGAATGAGTGTTTAGTTGGATTACCTGTGATGTGTTTTCCCGACTGGACCACTGTGTGCTTGGGGGTGGGTCTGCTGATCTTAGATATGTAATTTCTGGACTGGGCTAATGTCGTCAACCCAGGTCTCAGAGTCACTCCTCGAGGCTGCTGGATAACCTGCAAATTTAAGGGCAATCAACCACCGGCCCGTCTCGCCCGCACCGTCGGGGAGGTGGAGCGTGAGGACCCGAAAGATGGTGACGAGAGGTTAACGTCACGCTGCTGTAAAGTGGTATCGGTGCCGTTGTATCGGAGCCGTTTTGCGAGTACAAGTACATGAGCACAGTATCAGACCCGATACCCGATACTGGTATCGGTGCATCCCTATTAGAAACCCAGTTAACCGTATACATGGCAGAGAAATCTGCCTACAGTCAGGGGGAAACAGGTTTCTCTAATTCAAACACAAATGACATTTTCCTCTCATGTATTGATAATTACACATTTTGCTATTGTAGAATCAATATGAACTGCTCACCACCTTAGACAAGCAGACAGCATTTCTTTACCTGCTGGCTGGTATTGGGGTTTTGTCCTGCGACCGTGCTGGACTGCTTCAGGGGGTTGAGGTTGCTGGTAGAAGTTGAAGCCTGTTGGATAAATAACTGGGGGTCTGCAGTGAGGCGACGCACTGCAGGAAGACTTTTCTGGTAGCAATGACAAAAAGACAAGTGGAAAGAAGTCAAGAGCCAAATTCCATGTTGTCACAAGAATGCTTCAGACATTTTTTTTTAGGTATATGAGCTACATGGAGTTCAAGTTTATTTGGAGGAGCTCAGGCTCAAACCAGTCTGTAACGGAAAGCTAAGCAGCACAGGCCAACCATAAGCAACTATGCTCAGTATGTGATTCATCTGCTTTGGTGAAAGAATACGACACATGATTGCATTGAATAAATATCCGATCTGAGTCCGTTAATATTGGGTCATCTGCCAATACCGAGTCCCATCCAATACTTACATTTAGCTAAATGCTGATTAAAGACGTATCTGACACAATGAAATAACAATAACAGATGAAGCCAACCTGATTTTTCACAAGCTACTTGATCCAAATACTGAAGGTCCTGATCCAAAACTATGTTGATCAGCTTGAATTATCAATATAATATGAATGGAACTGGGAGAATATGACTCCTGAAACTGCCGTGAAGCGAGAGAGAAGACTACCACTGTGTTGGAGCTGTTGGAACCACAGAAACATTTACTGTACATATGTACTGAATACTGTACATATGTACTGTATACTGTACTCTAATGCTGCCTTCAAATGGAACTGGTGAGCTCGTGTTTACGACCTTGGAGGTCGTGTTTACGACATTGGACGTCGTGTAGACGATATGCTTGGAGTTCAAGTGGTTAACTTGTGAGGACACTACTGCGAGGCAACGGCAATATTAACGTTGTCTAGAAGCCACAGAGGCTAACAGTTTAGCAAGCTAGTGATCGGGTGACGTAATGCAGAAAATGCAAAGGCATATACTGACAGGAAGAAGATGAGGCTGCTGGGAATATCAACATTTTCCTCAGATGAAAAAAATCTGTGACTAAAATTACAATATATTAACTAGGGCTGTCAATCAATTAGAATAGTAAATCACGATTAATCTCACATTTTTGATCTGTTCAAAATATTCCTTAAAGGGAGATTTGTCAAGTATTTAATACTCTTATCAACATGGGAGCAAGCAAATATGCTGCTTTATGCAAATGTATGTATTTATTTATTACTGTTAATCAATTAACAACACAAAACAATGACAGATATTGTCCAGAAACCCTCACAGGTACTGCATTTATCATAAAAAATTTGCTCAAATCATAACATGGCAAACTGCAGCCCAACAGGCAACAACAGCTGTCAGTGTGTCAGTGTGCTGACTTGACTATGACTTGCCCCAAACTGCATGTGATTATCATAAAGTGGGCATGTCTGTAAAGGGGAGACTCGTGGGTACCCATAGAACCCATTTACATTCACATATCTGGAGATCAGAGGTCAAAGGATCCCTTTGAAAATGGCCATGACAGATTTTCCTCACCAAAATGTAGCGTAACTTTAGAGCGTTATTTAACCTCCTTCACGACAAGCTAGTATGACAGCTGGTACCGATGGATTCATCAGGTTCTCTAGTTTGCTATGATACCAGTACCTTCACTCTAGCTTTAAAACTGAGCCCGCTACAACCTAAAAACCGCAAGTTGCGTTAATGCGTTAAAGAAATTAGTGGCATAAAAACAAATTTGCGTTAAGGCGTTTTTATCATGTTCAATTTGATAGCCCTACAATTTGCTTATTACGCACTGAAAAATTAACTTCTGTGGACTCCACCATTCCTCAGCAAAAAGCGCCACAACTCGTAAACTCAGAGCTTTCAGAAAATGTCCAATTACGAGGTTGCGAGTACCACAAGAGGGGGGCGTTCACGGTAAACACGACCCCATTTGAAGGCAGCATGAGTCCACTCGTGGCTGCATGGTGCTATTATTATTATTATTTGATTATATTATTATATATGGTGAGTGTGTTTGTAGCAGAAAGGGGGAAAAGAGGAAAAACACAGAATAGCCCCTTTTCCACCCTGACAGGAAAAGAAGGAGGAGAAACTGAGTAGATAAATGAGACACGCCTGTGAGCTGGGGGAAGGGGAAATCAGTTCAATCAACTAAAGCAGCATGGAGGAGAACAGAGAGAGGAGTGAGAGTGGCTAAAGGAGAAACTAATCTCATTTGAATTCACTTTCTGGATATCTTTGTAACTAAAGCAAAACAGTGACATATGTGAAGTTAAACTGAGCAGCAAAGGAGCCCTGACTTTTATCTGGAGTCCTCTTTAAAGGTACTGTTTGTAAGAATCAGAAATTGCTTGTTAACAGCGACACCTGTGGCTGTTAAGTCAACAAAAGTCAGCGTCCTGTTGCTCGCGCGCTTGTGCTCGCTCTACATAGACATGAACGAGCATCGCTCAAAACAGTGAGGCGACACACGTCAGCTAAAACCACAATATCACTCTATATTTCAGCTGCTTGGCAGTAATGTTAGCTGACCAGACGAAGGTCTCTCCATGAATCAGTGCTGATCCTAGTGTTGGCTTTTCCTGCCTCAGCCTCCCAACCGCGGCCGAAGGTAACAGGGGAGACACCGGAGTTTTGGTCGTGGAGACGATAACTCTCTCTCTGCGGAGCCCCGTCAATTCACAAGACACGGGAAACCTCTGTTGGTCTGGAGGAGCTGCAGCAGTTATTTCTGCATAAACGTCCACTGTACATTCACTAGATATTCTCAGAGCTAAACTAACTCTTCTGCAGTTTGTAGTGTGCGCGCATGCACGTGAGAGTGGAGCGAAAGAGCGACAACGAGCGCGGTGTGTGAGTGAAGGCAGGCAGGCAGAGGAGCAGAGTACAGCAGAGACTCCGGCCCTGGAGACCAAAGCTACGGTCTCCCCCGCATCCTCCGACCGCGGCCAACACTGTTTTGCAAGACGGGCTTCACTAGATAGAACTTTAGGGTTTTGGTGCTTCCGTGTAGTTTGTGTTGGAGTCTGAGTCTGAACAGCGTCGCCACATGCGAGCACACATGGGACACCGACCCGGATTGATTCATACGTGTAAGAAGTTACAAACAGTCCCTTTAAATGAAGGATGATTTCTGATTTCTGAGATGAATTAATGATTTGAAGGATAATTGTTTTTCTTGTTAGACTCATTATTTGAGTTTGGTTTTTCTCACTTTAATAGGAAATTTGTGTGTAAAATGTGTTCTGAGTGTGACCCATACTTTTGATTTGATTACATATTTTTGGGGTTAAATACAGCTAGATTTAAATTTGATAGAAATTAATTGATAGTTTGTGTTTTGTTTATCTTGAGTCTTTTGTAGCAAAGGTAATGGGGCTATCCGGGATAAATCTCAATGATTTCCAATATGTTTCTTTAAAGTGACATGGTAGAAATTCTGATTATTCTCCTGTCTGGCGCCTAAATATTATTTTGGATATCTTGGGGTTATACCTACGCTACATGTTCTTTTACCTCATAAACAACAGACACCGGCAGAGACGGGCAGAGCCTGGCTGTCATTAAAGAATCATTAAAGCAGGCTGAAGTGAACTAAACACGGTGCAGTTCAGTAAAAAGGATCACATTTTATTCTGCTTTATTTTAAACGATACCGATCCGTTACAACATATCCGGATTATTTAAAAGTCTACTCTAGTCTTGTGAGACTGTACAGGACGTGTAGATAACCCGAGGAGGGAATGAGAATATCACCTTGAGGAAAGGCACCAAGCAGGGCTGTGGAGTCGACTTCAACTCATGATAGAGCTGTTCTGTGAACTCCTCTGCTTCCAGCTTCCCTTCCTGCACGATAAAGGAAGGACAAATACATTTTTTATATTACCTAGAACATGATGTTCAAAACAAAAGAAAACAAGCCGGTAAATGAATACTTAAAATACACCATTAACATTATGCAGCTACAAATGGCAGAATGAGAAGAACAGGGATTTGACAAAACAATCTTAACTCAAGGTCTACTTACCAGCTTTTTAGTAAGTAGCTTCTTTTAATTGTACATGGTAGCAAGATTTTCTTAAAGGTCCCATATCGTGCTCATTTTCAGGTTCATACTTGTATTTTGTGTTTCTACTAGAACATGTTTACATGCTGTAATGTTCAAAAAAAAACTTTATTTTCCTCATACTGTCGGCCTGAATATACCTGTATTTACCTGTATTTACCCTCTGTCTGAAATGCTCTGTTTTAGCGCATTTCGACGGAATTGCGACGAAATTGCAACAGAATTGCGTTGCTAGGCAACAGCTTGGGTCCATGTGTACTTCCTGTCAGCTGTTGACATTCACATACACTGCAACAGGAATAAACTGGGACACATTTAGAATGTTTATGTTTAAATCTGTGTAAAGGGTCTAAATATTGTATATTTGTGACATCACAAATGGACAGAAATCCTGACAGCTTGTTTCAAATGCAGAGTTTCTGAATACGGGCTGTGTGTTTCCCTGTGGATTGAGCGTTTCGATACTTTCACAGTATTTATATAGGACTTAAGCCTGCTTTATAATCAAAAAACATGAAAATCTCACTTTTTTATAATATGGGACCTTTAACAAATACTGTTGAAAACAGATCTGACACATGTAGTACTAGTACTCTAATGATTGAATGAATTTCTAACGCTGGTTAAAAACAGAGACAACTGAAGGATTTAAGACGTTGTGATGCTTTTAAAGCTTCACATTGACATTCTAATATTTCATTATTCTACTCCGTGAAACTAGCTACGTACCAGCAGACTCCTGACCAGTCCTCTGACGTTGTTAGCCATGTTGGCAGACCTGGAGTCACTGGAGGCCAGCTTGATCAGAGTCACCAGGAAGTTCTTGCACTTCTTCACACTGTCCAGGGTCGCCTGTTGGTGAAACGTCAGGTGACGGACGATCTTGATAAAGGTCAACTTGGTCAATTTGTATTTTTTCATCCTGGACTCTATGTATATTCTCATGTTTCTGTGTCTAACTGACTAAACATCTGAAACTGGTCCAGTATTGAGGGAGAGCACTGTAAATGGCAGCTGCTCACAGGCTGCAATACGGTGCTATTGGGGCAAGCTGGCACCGTCATTTACATCCACTAAATGTGCTTGTTTTTACCATGACGGGCTCTGATTGTTGTTATAAATGTCTGACAACATCGAGGAAAGAGTCTCGCTCAAGGAAGATGTCTCCTTCTGAAATCTGGCGAGGTGACGTGTTGCTGGAAGTTAGCGGTGGAATAGTGGAATACATCCATGGTGGAAACGTGAGTGCTTGTTGTGTTGGAGTACAGAGAGCGTATCTTAGTGTTCACTAAAAGATTTACAATGTCATGGCTGAATATTTAGATGATTTACACCATGTGGATGAGGTCTTTGAATCCGTATTTATTTGAGCCCCAGTATACGGACTAAGCTCCGGAGAGCTGGTGACCCTGTGGGTGCTGTGACCCTACTCTATGTCCACGGAGGAAGAATGCTGTAAAGAGTGGTACCTGCTGCTGCCCGAGTATTCAGATTTCACAACCAGACTTCTCCTTGATCGGGACTTGGACACAACAAACAGACGCGATCAAGTGAAAGGTCAGAAACACATGTTATTTCTCTGTAGGGTCCTTTTCCATCATGTTGTCAGACTGATAATAACAATCTGAGCCTGTCAGAGGCAAAAACAAGCACTTTTAGTGGACGTAATGTCAGACTGATGCTGCTCACTGACCTCACAGCTCGGTTATAGAGTTCTCCCTCAATACTGGACCAGTTTCAGAAAGTCTTGTTCCCATTAGTCACTTAAGACACAACAACATGGGAGGATAGGGTCCAGATTGAAATATTCTGAAGTTAGCCTTTAACTAGTAGTAACTGCCTAAATTGCTGATGCATCAGTAGCAACATTTTGTATTGGTGTAAGAAAAAAAAAAAAATCACAAATCATGACTACAAACAGAAGATGTACTGAAGAACCTTTTATCCTGAGTAAAAAACAAACAGGGATGGTCAGCATTAAAACAAGTGCACCTCTACCCAAGAAAACTCTATAAATTCACCGGTTTTGCCAATCGTATATAGATTCAAATTTTATGAATATTTTAATAGTAGAAAAAACAGTAAGGTGAAAACACAAAGGAAGACTTGCTATCTTAATAGTGTTTTTTTTTGTCTTGTTTTTTTCTGTAATGACAGCACAACAGTAGAAACGCTACCTGTGGAGGAGATGTTAGGGTCCTGGCCAGATGCTGCAGTTTCACACTGAAATTTGTTTTCAGAGGCCCTGTTCACACCTGGCATTAACATGCCAGTCCTGAGTGATCCGATCCACAAGTGGACAGCTCTAAGTCTGTTCACACCTGGTATTAGAATGCGTCTCCATATGTGATCTGATCTCACTTCCTTGCTCTATATGCAAATAAACACAGCGGACGTTGTGACGTAATATTACATGAATGTCAGTAGTAATATCCTACATATTTGTGAATTCTGGTACATTTTTATTAACCATTATCTAAATACAATGTTAATTTACATGCTGCCTTTGCCAGGCAACAGCAGGGTACAGAGCTTCAGAGAGCCGGGGAGGAGAGCGACCGGGCGGACGGGCAGGTGTCAACTCTGTGCAGAGCAGCGGGACAAAAACGCAACGCATCTCCGACAGGATGATAATAATGCACTTCCTGTTCCCAGTCTGATAGTCTGTAGATATGTAGCCTATAAACAAGCCAACAGGATACAGCGTTTCCATGCAGACAGACAGACCAGCGCTTGTGTCTGCCTGTCTGTTCACCTGAGGAGCTCAGAGACCCTCTGATCCCAGCAGGACATCAGATGAGTAGCCGGTCCTTAATGTGGCCCAGGACGCATTCACTACACACTGCCAGGGCTCTAGACTGCGACCAAAATGATCGCATATGCGACCTTTTTTTGGGAGTGTGTGAGTTAAATTTGTACCTAGTCGCATTTGTGCAAGTGCATGATCATTACTATAATGGTAACACGGTAAGAGCGTTGGATATTGCAGATGAAAGCAGTCCTTTTTGTTCCTCACTGGCGCAGCCTCTCTCTCCCCTCCTGCACTCTCCTCTGTTCTGTGTAAACCTTCGCGCGTGCACATATGCCGCCCCTACCTCACGCGCATCACACACTACAGGGCGCCAAAGGGTAACGCTATGCTGTGTGTTTATTGTAGGCAATGTGGTCCGTCCGTTGCAGGCAACTCTAAACTTGTTAGTGGCTCAACACAGTTTAAGAGTGAGGCTTCACTCTGCGAGAGAGGCTTCTCATCACAAAAAAAGAATTAAGTCAGATGTTAGGGCAAGTCTGCACACTGATACTGTGGAAGACCTCATCAGAATACGGTGACCAGACGTCACTAACAAATTGTCCCGGTTTTCACTACAATTAAAATAATAATATTATACTTTCATAGACGTTTATCATGTTCCATTCATTAATTAATTTGTGCGCACGAGATAAGTATACAGAGAGGCAGCACAGCGCACCGCTGCAGTCTCTATAGAGAGTGATGTTGCTCGCGGTCAAGCCAACATTACGCACAGACGCAACAGATATACGCTGGTTACATTAAGTGTAGTTTTAATCCACAGAACCCTCCGTGCTTATGTGCACATAAAACGTGTCATTTTGATTAATTTTTCTACACAGTTCCTTCTGCGCATCAACAGGCATTTAGCTCCTCTTATAACTCCCTCAGGACCGGCCGTTCCGTCTTTCACCCGGATGGTGTCTCCATCCTGGACAAAATGTCGTCTGAGCTCCACAATTATAATTATAACAGCCTGAGACGAAACAAGTTGAAAAATAATGTACGTAGGCCCAGAAAACAATACGTTTCCTCTGAGGGAAACTCTACAGGACTCCCAAACTGTCAGTACGTCATGACGGGGATGGTCCTGTGATTAAAGGGGGAGAAAGTAGTGAATGTGATGAGTCATGATTGTTACTCACAGCATCTAATGCCCCCACCCTATAATAAAACTTTCTTTCTGATCCGACTCCGTGCTCAAATGCGCCACAGGTGTGCCAAGTTAGCCATCCTGATGAAAACACCTATGGTGCGTGCATATTAGCGCGTGGACGCGCGTGCATGAACGTGTGGTACATTTAAGTGTCCCAGTTTTGTGGGTTTAAAAATATGGTCACTCTGCATCAGAATCAGTGTTTTTGGGGCCAGAGCTGTTGGACTATGATGCCAGGCAGGATGTCAAGCAGTGGCTCTCCCAGGGAAAGAGGGTTAGGAGGCCCAACTTTAAGAGCTGGCCCCTCTGAATTGCAGGGTTTGAAGGAATGTTGTGTTAAGTTAATTTAATTGAAGTTATGTTAATTTAAGTGCAAACATACATTCTGTTGTTATGCTTTGCTTTTAACAACATTTTTGTTATGTTTTCTTTTGATGTTATAGAAGATGACCTATTTTGTTAATCACTGTTCGTGGCAGAGAAACTTAATATTCAGATTAAAATATTTTGCAAATATCAAGTTTTGAGGCATTGTCAATGTTTCACTGGGGTATGTAAATTAAGACAACTTTTTATTAGCATGCAAGATCATTGATTAATACCATGCTGTAACCCAAAAAAAGGGTGCGACCAAATCATGTGCTGTGCGACCAACTGAGAAAGTTGGTAGCACCAGTGCTACCAGTGGAAAAGTTAGCCTAGAGCCCTGACTGCTAAAATAATGAGGTCATATGTGGCCCAGACCACCTCTGAATGGGGTCTGAGGGATCGGATCTCAATGTGTCCTCGATGCGTCTTGAGTGCGTTCACACCTGTTCTTAGAGCTGTCCACTTGATCCGATCCCTCAGGGCCCATGTTAATACCAGGTGTGAACGGGGCCTCTGAGGATGCATGTTAATACCAGGTGTGAACAGGGCCTCTGAGGATGCATGTTAATACCAGGTGTGAACAGGGCCTCTGAGGATGCATGTTAATACCAGGTGTGAACGGGGCCAATGAGGATGCATGTTAATACCAGGTGTGAACAGGGCCTCTGAGGATGCACGTTAATACCAGGTGTGAACGGGGCCTCTGAGGATGCATGTTAATACCAGGTGTGAACAGGGCCTCTGAGGATGCATGGTAATACCAGGTGTGAACAGGGCCTCTGAGGATGCATGGTAATACCAGGTGTGAACAGGGCCTCTGAGGATGCATGTTAATACCAGGTGTGAACAGGGCCTTAGCCAAGTGAAACCCAAACTGAGGATGCAGGTCAGAGCTAGGGCTGGTTAGACTCACCTGACTAAGCGTGGCTGGCGTCTCCTTTCTGGTTTCCGTGACGACGGCAGCCTGACAGCGAGGCTGGCTCCCCCGTTCAGACGCAGAACTGAGGGTCTGGATTACAGCTGGTTTGGGAGTTACACCGATCACCTGAACAACACGATATAATCCATCACTATCACACACTCAAAACTAAAAACAGCAGCAGATAAAAGTGACTACCGCCATGGTAACAGGCATGTACGCACTGGTGACGGCCACTGCTGAATTATGCACACAAGACTAGAGTTGTGTGTGTCAGAGCAGCGAGGTGGAGATAGGGAACTGCTGGAATGTGTCCTCTGACAGGTTGACTTGAGTCCTACTTGAACTTCACATGATTCAGTTTCATCTGAAAATGGGTAACTGCCCTGAAACAAACTCTCACACATCGGTGCGTTTGGTCAAAGTCAAGTCCTTTAGGTGTAATTGTGATTCTGGTACGCGTTAAAACAACTGCACACTGATCCCCTAAATAGGAAGAGATCAGTCCAGGTTCTAAGTGAACTCTGGTACTGGTCATTTATGGTGAGGAAGCAATGTGGACAAGCAACAGGACTACGTGATAATGAATCTAAACCTACAGGACTCATCTACCTGGTTATCCGTTGAGTTATCTAGCTATCCAGAGAGTTCTGCCCATTATCAGACGGTGAAAAGGGGGTTGCAACAACACTGTGTTGTGTTGCTTCATGTATTTTGGCAGTTCCTCATTAAAAATAAACAACCATCTTCTTAATTTTACAGCAGGCTTTCAGTCATCATTCTCATCATTTATGACAGGTGAACCCCATCTGCAGTCTAAACTAACAATGCTCACTTGTTCAAGAGGTCTGTGAAGATGAACAGGTGAACAGTAAAGCGCTGGATAACGCTGGATAACCGTCATCATTACTCCTTATTAACGAGAGGTAAAGGTTATCATTATTTATGACAGGTGAGGTTGATTTGCAGTGAGAATGCTGAGGATCAGACCGTATATGAGCTGCTGTCAGTGACTGTTGAGAGTAAACCAGTTCATGTACCTTTACCACAGTGGTCTTCTGGACCGGTGCTGGTTGGAAACTGGGAGACGCTGCCATTCTGATCACAGTCACCTTCTCGCTACTTTTATTTCCAGCTGCTGCTGCAGACACCTGAATCCAGACGTGGCAGCTAGTTAGAGGATGACACTACATTCGTCCACTTCAGGATCAAATCAAATCAAAGCGGCAACACACACACACCTGTGGGAACAGTATTCTAGGCGCTTGACCACGGACGCCTCTTGGTGCCTGCTGGGCCTGTGCCAAAGCCTGCTGGGATACCAGCATCAGCTGACCGCTGTCACTGCGGATCAACATCATACCTGCCAGAATTAGAGTCCAAAGTCACTCACTGTCATTAACTGATGATTTGTCCTGAAAAGAGGGAGTGCTGGGTAAATTATATGTGTGTGTGTGTGTGTGTGTGTGTGTGTGTGTGCATGCATTGTGGACCAGATATAGTACAGACATTTAAAGGGACTGTTTGTAAGAATCAGGAAATTGCTTGTTGACAGCGACACCTGTGGCCGTTAAGTCAATTAAAGTCAGCATCCTGGTGCTCGGGCTCGCGCTTGTGCTCGCTCTACATAGACATGAACGAGCATCGCTCAAAACAGTGAGGCGACACAGGTCAGCTAAAAACCTCAATATCGCTCTATATTTCAGCTGCTTGGCAGTAATGTTAGCTGACAAGACGAAGGTCTCTCCATGAATCAGTGCTGATCCTAGTGTTGGCTTTTCCTGCTTCAGCCTGACACCGGAGTTTTGGTCGTCACTTCACAAGACACGGGAAACCTCTGTTGGTCTGGAGGAGCTGCAGCATTTATTTCTGTACAAACGTCCACTGTACATTCACTAGATATTCTCAGAGCTAAACGAACTCTTCTGCAGTGTGTAGTGTGCGCGCATGCATGTGAGAGTGGAGCGAAAGAGTGAGAACGAGCGCGGTGTGTGAGTGAAGGCTGGCAGGCAGAGGAGCAGAGTACAGCAGAGACTCCGGCCCTGGAGACCAAAGCTACGGTCTCCCCCGCGTCCTCCGACCGCGGTCAACACTGTTTAACAGACGGGCTTCACTAGATACAACTTTGCGGTTTTGGTGCTTCTGTGTAGTTTGTGTTGGAGCCTGAGTCTGAACAGCGTAGCCACACGCAAGCGCGCATTGGAAACCGACCCGGGTTGATTTATACGTGAAAGAAGTTACAAACAGTCCCTTTAAACAGTAACACAGTCTACTTAATATGTCAATTAGTATTCATGATGTTAAAGGTGGCAACATCTGTAAACATGACCTATATGAAGTGGTCCCCGATGAGAACATCACAATCAGGACCAGAATGTAGACCACAGACGGCGGCGTGCTGCAGCTCACCTGTCGGTATCTGGATATTAGCCGGGAGCTGTGTGGACGCGGCCTGCGGCAGCCGGGGATTCACAGTGACCGGCTGTGGACCCGCCGCCCTCGGTACAGTTATCACCACGGTCCTTCCCGGGGTTGTGGCCTGGTTCATGGAGGCCACCTGGCTCAAAGCTGCTTTCGTTACCTGTGGTTGGCCGTTAGCAATCACTCGCCCCGGGGTGGCCACCTTTGCTACCACCATGACAGATGGAGAGGAAGTGTGCCGCCCTGGGACTGGAACTGTAGAGGTGGTAGGTTGGTGGCCATGGTTAGCGGGGAGGACTTTAGGAGGGGCAGGGACAGAGTCCCCCTTTGAGACACCTGCAGCAGAGATGGGTCCTGTTGCCCCACAGGACTCCAGCTTTTGGGCTTCAGTTACCACTTGACTTGTGGCCATAATTATTTCTGAATGGGAAAAACAAGGTGATTTTAATGCGTAATCCAAAAATATGAAATATAAAAGCAAGAGTTTATTGGTTTCCAAAGTGCTATAACTTCATGTCATGATATATTAACTCAAGCTGTTCCCTGGTTAAAGCATTACAACGAATGAACAGTAAACACAATGTTTCACAATTATTCAGCTAACTAACAACAGTTAACCTTCCTAATTCACCTCACACTTTACTGAAATGACTAGCTAGCTAGCTCGCAGGTAAGCTAACTTTATAGCTAAAGTGTATAGGTAAAGTTAGCCACGTTAACAAGCGCTAGCCGCTAGCCTTTTAAACTCCTTCCTGTGTGTTTTGTTTGGTACATGATGAAGGTGTTTTATGTTTGCAGACTTACTAACTAGCGTCACGTCTTTCAGCTTCATGTGAGACCAAGTTAGACATAATAAACTAACGTTAGTTTAACGTGACACAATAATGAGCATCACAACGTGAGTTCATGTTCGCTAAACGTCGCGTTCCGCTGCCACATTTTGACCGGAAGTTGTCGTCATTTCATCCAAAGGAACAAACTTTAAAAGTGAAATAATAATCGTTAGAAGGAAACACCTCTATTGTAAATCATATCTACCGAGCAGCAGACTGCAGGAGAGCTCACCTGGTGGAGGCGCTTTCTGTGGCAGCGCGGTACCTGAACTCACCACAGACTAGTGCTGCGTTTGAGGGTCACACAGGAAAGATGGGCACCGTGATCAGCGACGGCTGGTTAAACAAGATTAATACATGATTTTATGGATAATGAATGGGATAATGAATGGGATATATTCATGTTCCATTCATTGTTACTAACTTAATTTCTTCCAGGAGTCCTTGTGCTTTCTTGTCTAGCAGGTAACCATGGAGTGGGGTTTCACCCGGAGCGGGTTTCTGGATTGTGGTATCCAGAAACCTGCTACCATCATTAATTAATTCCGTCTGTACGAGGGACTGACAAGGCTAACGAGGGACTGACAAGGCTTAGTGACAAAGTGGCAGCCTGGAGAATGACACTTCTCGGTCACTGCCAAAGACATCAAGAACTCCCAGCAAGCATGCTGATGCTGCGGGAACCAACGCACGGGCATCGATCACAGGGACGTCCCACACCAACATTCATGGACGTACTGAGGACAGATGCTGGACAGTGCTGGCGAGCGAGCCAGATGTATGGAGGACTGAGATAGCTGGAAGCTCCGCTGGAAATCCCGTCTGAGGACGACCCAATGATATCAATTCCGGTAGTTGTATTATCACTCTTTTACATCCACTGCTATTGGTTTTGTGTTATTAGTCCTACTTGTATTAGTTATTACAGCTGCTGTGCTATTATTGCGGTTGCTTCTCTATCTATCTATCTATCTATCCCCCCAGCCGGTCTCGGCAGATGGCCTCCCACCCTGAGCCCGGTTCTGCTCCAGGTTTCTTCCCACTAATCCGGGAGTTTTTCCTGGACACAGCGCGCTTGGTGGATCTTGTTGGGTCTCTAAACTATGATGTACGGTCTAGACCTGCTCTATATATAAAGCGTCTCGAGATAACTTCTGTTATGATTTGATGCTATATAAAAATAAATTGAATTGAATTGAATTTTATTACGATATATGTGATTTGGACATGATATATGGACATAATCTGATGTAATGTAACGCCATGTGACGTAGGCTTTGACCGGGTAAAATGAAACAGACGTTATTTCCGCCAGCACTCAGCATTCATAAAACTCTTTGGACCGGTTGGAAAGTTTAGTATTTTTCTTATTTATGTTATTTATATGGTGACTTCTACTAACACATCCATGCTGAAATACGGTATACTTCTTTTAGAGTTTCAGAAATCGTCAATCAATAAAATAAGTAGCCTAATCGTTAGATTAATAAGGTAATAAAGTCTGGGAAGAAAATCATAGCATTTACGGGTAATGATCTATATAGAAAGTATACACAATATGCTTATTTTCTTTTCTACAATGATGTTGAACATGGCAAGTATTCAAATAAATATAACAGCCAAAAAATGTTAGAAATTGAAGTCGACAGAGTGTAACATGAAAATACTTAAGTTCTCCTAATGAAGTGGAACATTCACTTCTGACAGGACTTTATTCAGTCACCTTCATTCCTGCTGTAGAAGGTGGAACTTTAGAGCATGGGATTGGAAATATCTTTTTTTTTATTTTAGAAAATATAAATACATTAACAGTTTATACATACAAAAACTGCTCATTTCAGGGGTACATTTATAAATTAAACAATAAAATAAAATAAATAAAAAATATACATCTATATAAAGAAAAAGTACTACAAATTCAGAATAAATTATCATCTGTCCATAAGAAATGTATCAAATACATAAACAGTTTGAATTATTCTTAAGATTCTTATATTATTCTTGATAAAGCATGGACATATCTCCCTGAGGAGGAGGAGGAGGAGGAAGGGCAACCAGGCGGTGTATTGAGTCACTCTACTGCCCCCTGCAGGAGACAGATGTGTCATACATATAGCTTCTCATCTGGCTGTTTCAGCTCTGAGAGGTTAATCACTGCATGGGGACTCGTTGTCTCAGGGTGATCATGGGATCAGAACCTTTCTGCCATGAGCTGAAACATACTGAGTGCTGTTGATGAGGACATTTTGGAAATTATTTTTTCCATGAGACATTTTTATAAAGTTATAAAGTGAAATGTGTTTTCATCAAGACAGTCCGTTCAGTTTAGGAAAAAAAGGAAAATTCTCTTGACCTGCATGTCAGAGAACCAAGAAAGCAAAGAGACCCCTCTGGCATCATCAGTCAGGGATGATACAGGTTTCTTAGTGAACCACAGTTGTTTGATAAACCTGGACAGGGGTTAGAATAGATCATCCAAATCTTACTGTTGCTGCTGTGACTCCTTGAGCCGGAAATAAAGAAATAACACTAGTACTTCTGTCACTTACTGTTATGTGCACGGCTGAGTGCAACACTATGACGGCCTTTGAGGAGAGAATATAGGAAAGAGTGCACCATTATCCCCGAATGATCCGTCACACTGACACGACGACGGAGGAGTTGTTGGAGAGACAAAGGGGTGCAGCAAGGACGAGGTTACGACAGCAGGGACTATTTAGACGTGGTGGGACGACACGATCGGTGTCCAGTTTGTTGGAAGCAGACTGAGGTCTTAACTAGGGCCGTCCCCAATACTAGTTTCTGGGCTTCAAAGCTTCAGTGAGAAATAGTCAAAGGTGTTCGAAGCTTTGCAGCGCAACGGGCTGACATGTTCTTCTGTCTGTCTGCCTGTCTGTCTCTCTCTCTCTCTGCCTCTCCGTCTGTCTGCCTTTCTGTCTCTCTGTCTGTCTGTCTGTCTGCCTGTCTGTCTGACTGTCTGCCTCTCTGTCTGTCTGTCTGCCTTTCTGTCTGTCTGTCTGTCTGTCTGTCTGCCTGCCTTGCTGTCTGTCTGTCTGTCTCTCTGTATGTCTGTCTGCCCGTCTGTCTCTCTCTCTGCCTCTCCGTCTGTCTACCTTTCTGTCTGTCTCTCTGTCTGCCTTTCTGTCTGTCTGTCTGTCTGTCTGTCTGCCTTGCTGTCTGTCTGTCTGCCTTTCTGTCTGTCTGTCTGTCTGTGTCTGTCTCTCTGTCTGTCTGTCTGTCTGTGTCTGTCTCTGTCTGTCTCTCTGTCTGTCTGTCTGCCTTTCTGTCTCTCTGCCTTTTT
>CAKALU010067728.1:67628-88082 GCA_916700995.1 Hozukius guyotensis | reverse complement strand
AAAAAAAAAAAAAAATCATAGTACAGTATGTCGAAAAAAGTCATAATATAATAATTTTAAAAAATTCAAAAGTCATAGTACAATATGTCGAAAAAAAAGTAATATTATAGTATGTCGAAAAAATAAAAAAGTCATAGTATAGTATGTCGAAAAAAAGTCATAACAATCATTTGAAAAAATTAAAAAGTTATAGTATGGTATGTGGAAAAAATAAAGTCATAGTATCGTATGTCGGAAAAATAAAAAAAATAATATTATAGTATGTTGAAAAAAAAAGTCATAATGTAGTTTATCGAAAAAAAAGTCATAATATAATAATTAGAAAAAATTAAAGTCATAGTATGTCGAAAAAGTAAAAAGCCATAGTCTAATATGTCGAAAGAATAAAAAGTCATAGTATACGATGTCGAAAAAATTAAAAAAGTCATAGTATCCTATGTCGAAAAAAAGTCATGGTATAGTATGTCGAAAAAATTAAAAAAAACCATAGCAGAGTTTGTTGAAAAAAGTCATTGTATACTATGTCGAAAAAAGAAAAAAAAAATCATATTATAGTATGTTGAAAAAATAAGTCATAGTATAGTATGTCGAAAAAAAGCCATGGTATAATGTGTCGAGAAATTGTATTGTATGTTGTAGCTCACTATTTCTCTAGATTTGTACATTTTCATGTTTTCTAATTTGTGGATACCTTTTCTTTTTTTCCAGTGACTCTGTTTGAACTAACTGTTGTCAATAACTGGTACATTACCATGGTAAGATCAAGTCATTTATTAGTCACAACTCTGCAGTCTTGTCATTGATCAGTGGGTGTTGCTGTTTCACTGCTGCCGTGTTCACTCTCCTACAGGAAGGAGTAACTTCTATGACAACCCACTGGAGCCGACTCTACTTCATGACCTTTTACATAGTTACCATGGTGAGGCCTGTGCAGTTTATGTTTGATATGTCTGTGGGATTATGCACTGCATTTCTACCTTCATCTGTGTGTTAATTTTGTTATTGTGACCGTGCATTTGTGTGATATTTTTTCTCTCCAGGTGGTGATGACCATCATTGTGGCGTTCATTCTGGATGCATTTGTGTTCCGCATGAACTACAGCCGCAAGAACCGGGAACCAGTGGAGAACCCAGAGGGTGAGATTAAGTGTGTGTGCGCGTTTGTGTGGATATTGTGTTTACATTTACAGAATATATAGCACTTCAGAATAAAAGCCTTCATGTATTCTCAAATATTTGCAGTATTTCTTACACAGATAATCGGATAAAATGCTTATTTGATTAATATTTAGCTTCCAGTACTGCGTGAAAGGACAGTGTGAAGTATGAATTAGCGTTCAGGGAGTCATTTTAATGTGTGCACATGCTCTAGATGAGAACGGAATAGTGTTTGAAGTAGAGGTGAGTCGTGATGAAGCTCTGGCCACTCTGGAGCTGTACAAACAGACTTGCCCAGGACTGTCCTCCCTCAGCTCGCTACAGGGAGTCCTACACACTATGGACCGGGGAGGGGTAAGAAAACACAAACACACAAAAAACTCTTTGTACTCTGCTCTTCTCATGAAATCTCACTAATCAGCTTTCCCTCCTGCTTTGGTGTGTACAGCACTCGTCTCTGGTGTACCTTGGTCGCAGGTCTAGGACAAAGAGTGACCTCAGCATGAAAATGTACGAGGAGGAGATACAGGTAAGAAACTGAAGAAATAATCCTGAATACCAGTCGTTGTTCCGTCTCAACCTCCTCACCTTCTCTACATCTCGTTTCAGCACGAGTGGTATGCAGAGTATTCAAGGGAAAACTTACCTGAGCAAGACCAAAGTCTGGGGCAGGATCTGGACATTCCCGTCTGTGACCCGTCTTCCTTCCCAGAGCCTCAGCTCAACTCACAGACTGGACCACACAGCGTCAATTAATGCAGTTTGCAAGCAGTACATACACATCACCATCTAAGCGTTTTTAAATGCAAAGGAACCCCCATCACTCCAGGTCTTCTCCAGTTCCCCGTTTGCCACAGAGGGAAACGAGTCCGGGGCCTTTTGGACTGACATGAGTGAGACGAGTTAATGATGACTCCTTCCCAGAGCTGTCAGTACAGACAGAAAGACAGCAGTGCAGGTCTGTTGATCGACCAGTGAAGCGGGAGAGTTGCCCTCTATTGGCCTTTTCAAAGACTGCAGCCAATATTACCAGGGAACCTGTACTACTACAGTATGTTGTGTACATATACTGCTGTAGGCCTTTTGTGACCTCTTGTAAATCATGTACTTAAACCCGATGCCTTAGTTGAATGGCTCTTCTGATCAGTATTAACAGACACTACATTTATCTAAAGACCAAAAGTATAAATACTTACACTCCTTTTAGCTCAACCCAACAAACAATTACGTTGTATCTCCTAACCTAATGTCTCAAAAGACTCAAAGTATTTTACTTTTATATAACTTCTTATTCTGTAATGTATTTCAGTTAGTTAAGAAGGGATTTAATAAACTGTTCGAATTGTCAAGTGCATTTATGTATTTTTGCTGTACTATCATACTGCTGGTAACTGCTTATTTACTTACAATGTATCATTTAACACAGACCAGCATACCATTACTACGACCTGTAAAAACAAATACCAAACCAAAAATGATTTAATGCCCCAAAAGCAGCTTTGTACAAGGTCTCTTTAACATTTTGAGTTACAGTACATTCATAATGTTTTAAAGTATACATTTCTACAAACTGTGTTTTCCCTATGAAATCACAAAGTGCCATCACAGTAACAGTCAGCACAAACAAGAACTTGAATAAAGGCACAGTGTGATAAGGTTCAGCTCTCCCTGAGCAGAGAAGTCTCAGTTTGTCATTCATTTACCTGCTTGTTTTCAGATGGCTCTGGGTAGAAGGCAACTACACAAGTACTGTTGATTCTTGTATAAATAGTGCATCAATATTATGTGTAGAAGAGGGTGTAATTCTGTTCCAGTATGTCATTTTGCATTACGGGAGGACGTCCCTCGTTTCAGACTGGCTTGAGAGTCAGATCTACATGTGGATCTTGCCAAACTCTGTGAGCAGTGCAATGAGAAGGAAGAGGGCATAGAAGATGAGGAGGAAGATCCCGTAGGTCCGACCCAAGTGGAACCGGCTCAGTGGAACAATGACGAAGGACAGGACCAAAGACAAACCCAGAGATCCTGCAAGAATCCACGTCAACAAACCCTCCAGTTCAAACTGAGGAGGAGAAACAGACAAAGATGCATCCTGTTCATGGGTTCAAGTCTCATGTATCTGCAACTTCAATATTTCTCTGAACGTTTAACCAGAATTATAAACTCTTATCTGTGTGTTTGAGGAGAAGATTACCTGCACATAGGAGTGTGTTTGAACCATCTGCACCAGACATCCTAAACCCACTCCAAACAGCATGTCTGAAGGAAATACAGTCAAGGACGACTCATAAACAGCCACTGTTATACATCTCCATAAGTTATGTTTCTATACCCACATGCTCTCATAAGAATAAGGATACTGAAAATGATGCCTCCAAAGCAGGCAGATATGGCCATCCGTGGGTAACCCTGCCGGGCGATGGTGATGTCAGAAAAACAGTCTGAAAAAGAGAGATGCATACAAATTATTTGCTCAGGATTTCAATTACAAGCATGTACTGTACTTTCAACATACCATACTATGACTTTTATGACTTTTTTTTTTTTTACATACTATGCTATGACTTTTTTTCAACATGCTTTACAATGACTTTATTTTTTCGACATACTATACAATGACTTTCTAAAAAAATGTCGACATACTATAGTATTACTTTTTTTAAAAAACATTTCAACATACCATGCCTTTTTTTCGACATATAATACTATGACTTTTTTTTTTTTTTTTTTCTCGACATACTATACTATGACTTTTTTGGACATACTATACTATTAATTTATTGTTAATTTTTTCGACATACAATACTATGACTATTTTTTTTTTCAACATACTATACTATGACTTTTTTATGACTTTTTTCGACATAAGATCAAAATGAAGCATCACGTCCATCGCAAGATGGTCTCTAGTTGTATATGTTTTGGAAAAAAAATATTAGGTTCACAAATATTACCTCCTATGCTGTTCCCCCAGGCCAACAGAGTCAGCCCCAGCACGGTGTTGCTGAGACTCAGCACCACACCCAGCATGTGAAGAAGACTGACCACTTCAGAGGCTGCTGCACTGATCAACACTGCACTCACCACGAAGCCCAACAGAGCAAACAGCTGGAGAGGGGAAAAGACAAACTTAGAATTGCAAGCAGCATGAACAAAACACTACATTAATCAAATCTCATAGTAACACATGTTATTGGAGCAGTGATTATAATGATGAATAAATACAGTATATTTTTTTAGCCTTGCTAGTGGCGTGGCTCTAGGGAGTCGACCACTTTGGGTTAGATTGAAATATCTCAACAACTATGGGATGGATTGCCATGAAATTTTGTAAAGACATTCATGGTCCTCGGATATGTGTACCAGACCTGAAGGTGGCACTCCCTGCCCCCCCACCCCCTCAAAAGGGTGCATATCTTGTATATACTTTATAATCTCCACAAATACTTACTGGATGATATTTGGGAGGACAGTCATTAGTGGTGGTGCAGAAGACAATACCAGACAGGAAAAGTCCCAGCAGAAGCATCAGCAGCCAGAGGGGAAACTGCCCATGGATTTTATAATCTCCATCTAGACATTAGTTAAGGATAAAAAGATGGAGATTACAAAAATAGCATATATTTAATCTGATTATGGCTGCTACAGAAGGTCATGCTGCACTTACATATTCCAGACTGAAAGGTGAGCACACACACCAAAGGAGCAGTGATCAGATGAAGGCAGTTCAGTGGTCGTCTCCAGTTCCTGTCTTCTTTATCGGGGTCGACCACCGGGATGCAGAGCAGTAGCAGGACCTCCAGGGGTGTCTGATGGGTGCAGGAGAGTTTTAAATAGCTTTTCACTCCTTTGATTTATAACAATCAGCTTTAATTTTAAGCCTAGATACAACAAAAGTTCAAGGGCTACTGTGGTACTAAGACCTGGTTAAGAGAGGAACTGAAAAATAATTTAGGTGGCCTTTAAATCCCTCGTAACCCCACCAAAGGAAATACTAAGAGGAAACATAACTGTTAACTTTACACAATTTATTAAGAAAATAAACCCTCCCCAATAAAAGCACAAAATTTACTGGAGGAATGTCCACTGGATCGTCCACAGGATTTGTCCAACTCAAAACAGTCTTTAATGTAAAGTAATCCAACAAAAAATGGTTCAAAGTCCTTCCTTCAAAATGCAAAATGCTCACCAGATGTCGGGTTGAGAAAGAAATAATCCGGCCTTGGCTTGTTTGTTGCTCAATGTTTATGGTCCTCAGTCCACGCTGGTTTCCCTACTGTCCTCAGTTGGTTGAGGTACCACCATAAAAGGATCTAAATGTGTTTATTTTCACCAGAAGGCTGCCTGGCACCCACCTTACTCCTCTGTACCCTCACAAACAAAACCAAAAAAAATCCCTCCCCAAACAATTCTCTGTCCCTTTGTTTCCCAGGACCACGCCTCCTTACCACTGACCAGTGATGACTTATGGGAGGCAACAAGTTAAAGCAGGGGTGAGAGGGACACAGTGCACCAAAGGTTTAACCTTGCAAGGTTTTTTACTATGAAACCCTCCATAGTTAATGCCCACATTTTCCCCCTTACATTGGTGGCGGTGTCACAGACACATTGCACTTTTTCCACTGCCCCCTTGAATCTGTCTACCATCACACACACACACACACACACACACCTTCAGTACTTTGAGGACTCTCCAGCTCCATGGTTTCCTCCTCCACTTCCTGCTGTCCACTGGGTTCAGAGAGCTCAACAGGATCTGACTCGTGGACTCAGAGTAAGGCAGAAGTGGCCTGTACTCTGACTCTGAAACACACACACACACACACACACACACACACACATATTCATGTTATGGTCTTGGGGCCTCATTACAGAAAAATATCCTAACTGCTAGTCCTATCTTAACTTAAGTTTCAAAAATAGGCAAAATCCTATCTTCATTTTAAAGAGGCAATTCCTAAACTCATGGCTGTGTCCTATCCTATCTCTGACCTCCTATCTTATCTTAAGGAATCCTAACTATAACCATATATTTGAATCTTCAATTGGAAGTCGTCCCTGTCATGCTTGCATCTTTGATTAGATTGTACCGGTAGGCTACTTGTTGAGTTGGACAAGCCAAAATATCAACAGCTCTCACTTGTTACTGGCTAGCTAGTTTGCCATCATGGACAAAAAAAGACAGGCCTTCAATTTCAGCTACGAGGAGTCGGAGGCACTAATAGTGTCAATGGGGGGAAAGGAAACCCCATCTTTTTTATTGTCTTGGGGTTTCGATATATAACCATTAATACATGGTCCAGTACATTTAAAACATCATCATACAGTTTTAGTAGACTTTTAATCATTGTATTTTGGTGTTTATGTTGTTCCTTATCTCCAGTGTCATTGCCGTACAGACCTCACAACAGAGCTGCTGCCATTTTGAGAAGTTATTTTGAATTTAGGGCAGGGTCTATGCCATCCTAACTTAGGGTTCCTAGCTTGGGAAATCCCTAAGTTAGGACGGTTCTGTAATAGCTAAGATAAGATAGGATTTTTCCTAAATGCAGTTAGGAAACATGCTTATGTAATACCAAAAATCCTAAATGTCATCCTTAACTGAGTTAAGATAGGATTTCAGACTTAGGAATTACGTGAATGGAAGAATTAGGAGGAAGTTTTCAGGGACCACCTCACGCACAAGTACCTTGAATTCTGTGTAAAAAAAAAATCCTTGTCTTTGTCTTCCTCTCGGTTGATTCACCTAAAGATCTATTGATCAGCAGGCTGCGCACTGGCAGGCTTACACACGTTTTTTTGGCTTACATACATTTCCTCATTTTTACGTATGCAAACATTTAGTGTGAACTCTCCGCAGAGTTTTATAAATGAGGGCCCAGGTGTATATTAACTTATATTGTGATTATTATAAAGGTGCTGCATTCCTACCATAATCCTGTTGGATAGTTGCTCCAGTCAGGTAGGGAACGTCATCATCAGACGAGTCGGACGAGTGAAACTCTGCTGCAAAGACAAAAAATATCATCACTGGCAATTATGGAAACATCTTTTTATTTGTCTGTGTGTGTATATATATATTTGTGTTTCTAACCTGGAATATGTGCGACGCTCCGGACACTGGAGTTCATCGAATGTTTCTGCCGGTTGTAGATGTACGCGCTGATAATAACAGTCAATACATACACCACATAGAGACCCAGGTACCCTGGAAAAGGGAAATGAAGCAAAGTGAAGCTAAAAATGTCACAGTATGCGTAAAAATGTGAGAGCTTGGAGTAAAACTGCTCTTGAAACTTTATACATACACAGTGTACTATATATGCAGTCCTACAGTATACAGTACTGTTTGTGTGGAAATATCTAAAAATGTGCCACCGGAGAGTGGGTGATTCACAGAAAAGTATGGCTGTGTGACTCTGTGAACTGCATTCTGGGATTGTTTTTGGTCAGAAAATAGCTGAGATTGCAGCTTTAGGCCATAGATGTTGGCACCAGAACAAGAAAGCGCTCAGACACACATACACCACCCTGCAAGGCTGCAAAATCCTCTACATTTCTAAGTAAATAAAAAAGGCTGGTCAGATTTTGTAAGTGATAGAAATTCAAGGGATACATGCAAGATTGATAAAAAAATATATATATAAAGATTTTAGATTTATAATTTTCTGTTAATGGGTAACTAAAACAAACAAGGATGTGCAGAGCTGAGGGTGTAAAGTCTACCAACACCACAGAAGTGTGTTACATTTGGTATAACATTGTTAAGAAGAATAAATCCTAATCGTACAAATTGACTTGTTTATTCACCAATATACAATGCAAATAATTACGCTAAATTTTGGCGAGGAAAAGAGGTCATGGCCATTTTCAAAGGGGTCCCTTGATCTCTGACTTCAAGATATGTGAATGAAAATGGGTTCTATGGGTACCCACGAGTCTCCCCTTTACAGACATGCCCACTTTATGATAATCACATGCAGTTTTGGGGCAAGTCATAGTCAAGTCAGCACACTGACACACTGACAGCTGTTGTTGCCTGTTGGGCTGCAGTTTACCATGTTATGATTTGAGCATATTTTTATGCTTTTATGTCATTGTTTTGTGTTGTTAACTGATTTCAAATAATAAATATATACATGTACAGACATTTGCATAAAGCAGCATATTTGCCCACTCCCATGTTGATACGAGTATTAAATACTTGACAAATCTCTTTTTAAGGTACATTTTGAACCAATAAAAAAAATGTGCGATTAATCACGATTAATCATGGACAATCATGCAATTAATTATGATTAAATATTAAAATAGTATTTTATTACCGATTGACAGCCCTAATATATATATGTGTGTGTGTGTGTGTGTGTGTGTGTGTGTTTGTGTGTGTGTGTGTGCGTGTGTGTGTGTGTGTGTGTGTGCGTGTGTGTGTACCCAGTGTTTCTCCCAATGTCGTGGTTCCTCTGTACAACATGACGAAAGTCCAAAACACTGCCCCCATGTAGAAGATTACGTCACGCAGAAATGGACGGGAGGCCACAGCGAAAGGCTTGACCAGCGCCACGCTGCCTGCAACTACTGTGGTGACAAATATACCAGCTCCTGTGTACGGAGGGAGGGAGACAGAGATCAAGCATGATTAGGATAAAGGCCAACCAGGTTTTCATATTAAAAAGCTTGAGTTGTTTATGGTGTGTATGTGTGAGACTGTGCCTACCAAACAAGGCTCCGACAGCCAGCCCAGCGGTGTGTGGGTGGGAGAAAGCCGCCATGGCACTGAAGACGTCAGGAGCTCCATTACCAAGAGCCAGAAACGTCACACCCTCAGCACAAACACCAGTCAAGGAAAATATTCTTCACAAAAAAAAATGTTACAACATCAACATAAAGTAACAAGTAGAGAAAGAAATGGCAAAAATCACCCAGAGAGAGGAACTGTGTTGGTGACTCATCAGTCTGACTGCATTGTACTGATTGTACATTAATACAAATAAAGTGAGAACTTTTGGGGGAAGTACAGTGGATGTAGATAAAGGATACAGCCACGTTGTGAGTCAGGTGCAGACTGGTAGAGATGGCTGACAGGTTGGGACAGAAACTGGGGAGAAACAGACAAAAAGAAGAAATTAGTATGCTTATAAGAAATGTGTTTCATTTTAAAGACACAGCAGCTTCTTTACCATTCAGCTACTACTGTAGTGCGTAGTAGTGGCGTAGAGTAGTAGTACTGTAGTGCACTTGTGTTCAGTGTGTGAAAAGGGGGGAGGGTAAAAGAGCAGAACAAACTGTCCTTCCTTTGAGGAAATCTCACAATCTTACAACTCAAGTGAAACAATGATGAAAAACTCTCTACAGTAATGTGACTACTAAGCTGACCGCACTGATGGCATGAATGTGTGTGTGTGTGTAGTCTGCACATGTGGGCTTGTAAACATGGCGTGACATTAGCTGAAACGAATCAATGAAAATGAATGATTTAGGCTTGCTGGCATGACATACATAAAGGGGATCTTTTGGGATGCACATATTGACACATGAGAGAAACTTACAATTTAGACGCTGTGAGTCCGAGAATGACGAACAAAAAGAGCAGCCATATCATCTGTGGAGAAGCAGAAGAAAGTAACGGTCTGTGAAGTTTTCTTAACACACGCTCAGAGAAGATAGAAGTGCTGCTTGAGTCGTACTCAGACAAATGTTATTAGGTTGAACAAGTTGACCCTGGTTAACATGGCCTTGTGTGATTACACTGATCTCATTGTTCCTATACTGTAACGAAGACCATTTATATTCTACACTGGCAGATTTTCCTTGGTACATTTAGCAAAATCTCACTTGTACTTTTTACCTTCCAACCATGTGCTTAATGCTATTTTCAGTGCGACAGTTTCATTTGTTGTGTTGCAAAGAGGGCATTTCAGGAAGTTGTACAATCCATTATTCAGCAAGGAGTGAAATGACTGAGTGGTAAAACAGAAATTTTATAATCCCTGGTTCTCCCACAGAAAAGTCATCTTCCTCAAATGATCAGCTGGTGCTGAGCTGCAGTTTCACGCTGTCCACACCCAAACACACACACACGCACATGCAGGTCTTACACAGAGAGTGATGGTGAGAGGTGTGAGGTTGGGTGGGAGCAGACAGAAGGCCAAATGGAGGTAGTTGATGAAGCCATCCTCCATGTTACAGTCTGGCGTGTTCTTCACAAATGCACAGCGGTCTGCAGAGCTGAGGTTCATCACAAGGTCACACTGAACACACACACAAAGAAATATATGAGTTTTCCTACTTACATGCCTAAATGCATCAAATTATACACATTTTTTAAAACAAAATCTCTTGGTCAGCATTATGGTGATTTATCAAAAAAAAAACTACAAATACTTTTTAAAGATTCATAAATTCAAAGTATTGTGAAAGACATCACTATGGGCAGGGCCAGAATATCGCTTTAGTGTGTAGTGGGGAAAAATTGATCAGTGGGTCCCCGTTTCCCCCTCTCCCATCAGGTACAATACACACTACAGACTACACGTGACAGCTTTGTAGTATTTTGCCCAGAAGCCTAGAAACCAACCCGTTGCTGTAACTTGATCAAACATAAAAAGTTTTGAGGGATAGCCAAATCCAATATTGCTCTAAAGCAGTCCTACGCTACTCAGTTAGTTGCAACATTGCCTACAACGGCCTAATACACCCAGAGATACTGAAGAAATTGCATTAGATTGTATATCTGTACCCAATAAAATATAAAGTGTGCCAGAGAGTGTATATCTTCAACTGAAATAATAACCGTTTTAAAATTAGATTTAGACACAAGGTTCCTCTACAAGACAGGGCCGGGCCAACTCAACATTCAATTCAATTCAATTCAATTCAATTCACTTTAATTTCAGTAAAAACATGGGGTAAATGCCATGTTAAGAGCCGGGGGCAGTAAGTGCAACAGTGCTAAAGTGCAGTAATGCTGGTTAGGAAAAGTTCAGCTCATGACTTTACCATTTTTACATTACATTATATTTATTTAACTAATGCTTTTATCCAAAGTAAGTTACAATAAATGCATTCAACTATGTGGATACAACCCCAAAATTGCAAGAATCATTCAAGTACATTATTTTGCTTCAAGTGCTACATTTAGAAACAATAGAGATAAAGAAAGGGTCTCAGTTATTTTTCTTTTTCATGTCAGCTTATGTTGTGCTTTAGTGGTGTGTATTCCCAAAACTAATTTGCAGTTAATCAAATTCCCACAAACTAACTGCTACACAGTGCACCTAGAGCCCCAGGGTAAATCCACTGGTTGGTAATCCAGTCTTGATAAGGTCTATTACATTAATTTCTTATTATTTTTTAAATTAATACTGGATTTATTTTAACATATTATAGACCTTCATCTGGAGGAGTGCAAAGTAGGAAATAGTTCCATTATCTTCAGTCACACTATCACACTGTGCATCTCCCTCAGTATACATCTATCAAAAAACTGTTCATCTGTCAAAAGTTTCAAAAGTCGCTTAAAGGGTAATTTAATTGCTGTTTTGTAATTGCTTTTCCTCCATGTTGTCCATGTATCTGTTTTTATGTTTTTTATTTTTTCCCACTCAAAATGTTGTTTGGTTACAATTGCCCAGAAGTCTTTATAGATATTTAAATCAATATCCTCCTCACAAACACTAACCATACACTTCCACGCAACACACACACACACACTTGTCTTTTTTATATATTTACTGTATTGTTATTGTTGTTATTATATATATCTTGTTCAAATTGTTTGTTATCACTATTATGTAGTCATATTATTTCTTTATATTAATCTTGTATTTAAAGGTGGAGGCTTAAGATAAGCCCAGTGGGTTTTTTGTCTCTTCCTGCACTGTATATTATTCATTTATTTTTTTATGTTGTGTAGACTTAAATTGTGCAAATACATAAACAAATATATCATTACACTTCTATCTATCTATCCACCTGTATCTGGAGGATCTTGACATCTGCCCTGATGTGAACATGCACGTGTCTTATTTAATGGAGCAGTTGAACTTCATTCATGACCGTAGTCTCTATACTAATCATGTGACAGCTGGAAAAACCTGCTGACAAACCTGACAGCTTCAGACAGAAACATGGGCACAAATATCAAAACCAGTCAGCACACACACACACACACACAGAACCAAATTTCATGATAAATGATAAATGATGTTAATATTTTGGTAGTCAAATTAACAGTCAATAGCCTTTCCAACACAAATCAAATGTCACTGACCTCATCGTTGCTGTTTTGAAACATCATTAGTGAGGCGTTTGTTGAAGACAGCCCGGCTAGTAATCCGTCTCCAGGCTGGATCCTGAGGACATGGGAACCCGAGGTGACCTGCTGGTGATTGGACACCACCAGCAGCAGAACCGACAGGTAAACAGCACAACACATGATCCACTTTATCCTGCAGCCAAGTCCATGCTGCTCTACAGGACTGTGGTTTGGGTTGTTTTACTCCTGCAATTCAGACCTGAAACAAGCTTTAAACACACCTCGTTGTTGCAGCTTCACTTTAACATCTATGATTTGTTTCTTTAAAGCCTCTTTTAGGTGCTGTCCGACCAGATTCAATGTCCGTGTACATTGTGTACACAGCAGCCTCTGAAACCCCACCTACTGTTTTTCCAACCAGACGTGTGTGCTGCCTTCAAGGACTCCTCGGAAACTTCAAGTTCAACGATATTGAAATATAAAATATAAGAAGAAAAAAACGTAAATCGAGTGTATGTTTTACATATTCTTTATTAAGTATGTATATCTCACTCCTTTTCGAATATGTAAATAAAGGCATCAAGTGTTGACAATTTATTTTTCTTATGCTTTTCATTGTATGTAAATACTACTTGTTTCTGACTGTCCACTTGTTGGTATGATCATTCTTTTTCTTTATTTTTTCTTTTCTTTTTTTTGTATTCTACATGTTCGAAATACATTTTGAAATGAAATGAAATGAAATGATTTTCCAAAAGGGCTACTGTGAATCACTTGGTAGCATTGTTATGCATGCTTTGCCCTCATTTCATTTCAGATATAGTTTGGCAACAATAAAACCCAATGATACACTAAACATACAAGATAATTAATCCTAGTGTTGTTTAAAATAATTAGCTGGTGTATAAATTGTGCAAAACTGCAAACTCCCAAAACTATTAAAAAAATAGATTAGGAGTTCACACGTTCAATTTTTCCAATAGTTCTGAAGGCAGCATGTACTTTATGTAAAACTCCCTCTTGCTTTCTGATCTGCTCTAGATAATTTGTGGTCTGTTTATCTTTGCTGACTCTCACCTCAAAAGTCTAATAACTATGAGAGGAGTCATGACTTTGAATGTGAAAAACCTGGGGACATATTTAAAATATCCACTTCACACATCCAGGCCTCAAAAATCATTTGTATACTGCAAAAATGTGAATCTATATTTCCATATGTATTGCAGATAAAAATATATATTGCAGATACTTTATATATAGAAGTAAATATCAAAATTACCAACATCACATTAGACAGAAGTTCATTGTATTAGAAAATCAATTTTCAGTTTGATTGCTGTGCTTATACAGAAGTGGGTTTTAGTTTTTTCAATAAAACATAGTCTCACTCTACAATATTAAATAAAATGTGGGATACAATAACTAGATCTGCCGCAGAATCAAAGAGGTTAATCCATGGTCAGTGAACCTTCAGCCTTGGATCGGCTGGTCATACACCAGTGCAGCATCGAGTGGTGCTGTGCTGAGATCATAGCAGCCTCTCGCCTGTTTAGTCGCCACAGGACACAAGTCGTGTTCACACCACCTGATAAAGGAAAATGAAAAGTATTTTTTTAACCTGAAGGAAGGATGAATTTAACTTTCTTTTAATTTTCTTTTCTTTTTTTTTTTTTACCTGAGAGCTGCATAAGTGTCAGATGAAGAGGCTCCTTTCCAACATGCATGGTCAATGAGAAGGGCACCTGTTAACATCCAGATAATTAAAGGGGAACACCACCGATTTTACATATCAAAGTCTGTTTACAGGTCTTGGGGAGTACTACTGCATATGAGGAAAAAAGTTGTATAAAGCCTTTTGTGGCTCCAGTGGGAGCTGTGTGAAGTCTAATAAATTGCCTCAAGTGATGTCACTTGAGTCTTAAGACTACAAGTTTGAACATTTAAAGAATCTGGGGTTGTGGAGACAAAAATAAGTGAGTGTATCAGACCTCTGTAGTCTGCTCCTCATCTCTGCTTGAGGCTTACAGCTTGAGGGTAAATTAGCCTCTACTAGCATTACACTCACAAATCTCTGACCAAACTGTTAGTAGTGGAGTTGCATTGTGGGTAATGTAGGCGCCAGGTTTTGACAGGGAAGAAGAAAGAATGGAATAAAAAAGATGATATCTCTGGTTTTGCTGCATAGATTTTGATTTAGTTTTCATTTTTTACTGTTTATCGAGTGTCCGTCAATGTTAGAGGAGTGCAGTGCTAAATCGGTGATGTACTCTTTTGTTTGTGATTGTGATACCTACCTATGTAGATGCGAGCCAGGCTGTATGCCAAGTCTCTGGCTGCTAGTTCCAGGTATCCAGGTGCTTTCGTAGCTGCTACCTGAACAAAGTCCTCCAGTTCAGAGAGTGCACCGTCTACTGCTTTCACCGCCGGGGCCAATGTGGAAACACTCGATGCACCTGCAAGCAGGGACTAAAAAGAGAAGAAAACAAGTGCATATCACATTCCTGTTCCTCTCTCTCATAGATTAGTTACTGAACTCGTTTGACAGGCTCATTCCATGACCCTGTACCTTGGCATGGGTGAAATAAGCGTGAAGAACCATTCCTGAGCTACGAGCCACACAGCGCAGCACGTCCAGAGACAGAACATTTGTTGTACCTTCCCATATACTCAACACCTGCAAGAGAAAGAGACAGGAAAGCTTCAATATTGCAAAAACTGTAAAATACTGTTGATTTTTATGTATTGACCTTACCTGTGCATCGCGTAGTAGTCCAGGCAACCCTGTATTCTCGATGTAGCCCTGTCCACCGAAGCTTTCCAAACCCTCCGACACCACAGCCACCGCCTGACACAAAACAAAGACAGTAAGGTTGCTATCAAAAAAGCGAGTTTACTAACACATCTGTACAAGCCGGTCACCTGCTTCCCAGTGTACAGTTTGACCACAGGAGTGAGCAGACGCAGCAGGTGTGCATCAAGCTGGGTCGCCATGCCGCTTTCCTCTCGGCCCAACAGACGACACACATCCATCACCAGAAGGAACGCTCCACGAGTCTCCACCTATCCATGGCAGAAGCAAGCATGGCTGAGGCATGATGGGAAACTTTGTATAGAGTTTGTATAGTCTGTCCACCCCCTGCCAGCTCACCTCCATCCTAGCGAGAGTCTGTATGTGCAGCGGGTGGTCTTTAAGAAGCTTTCCGAAGGCAGTGCGGCGAGTGGCATAGTCACGGGCTAACTGGACCACCCTGTGAACACACACATATTATTAATCAGCTTATTTATAGCATGTTTTAAGAAATGAGTGCAGGAGGATTCAGCATGGTAGTAGGAGCAGTATGTATCCTGCCTTCTCATTGCAGCTGCTGCACAGACGCTGTTGTGTATCCTGGTTATAGTCAGCATGTTGGCTATGGAGGCCACACCTCTCCCTTCCTCTGAGAGCTGTAAATGAAGAGAGGGAATACAGATTAATTTAATGTCAAAACAAATCAGCTGGCATTGTCTCAACAGAAAGATTAAATCACAAGTAAAAAAATACACTTTAGTATAAACAAAGTGAGCTGTACCTGACCCGATGTGGCTTCACTGGCATTAATCATATTTGCATAGACCAGAGAGGGAATTTACAGTTTATCATTACTTTAAACGGGTGCGATTATGCTTTTGGTCTTTTTCCCGTTCCTTTAGTGTGTTATATATTTTTTGTGCATGTAAAAGGTCTGCAAAGTTACAAAGCCCAAGTTCAAATGGAGTTACTCTCCACCACAGAAACACTGATCCTGAACTGCCTGAAACGCCTCGCTTGAAGTACAGTGCCTTTTCTTCCATAACATGGTGATGTCACCAAGTAACACACTTTGCCTAGCGGCTACTTTGGCACACCCTTAAACAAAGCTAGTTAAAGCGGAGCTGAGTCTGAAAAGTTTGGTTAGGTTGACCAATCACAACCGTGGGCCAGCTGACCAATCAGAGCAGGGTGGAAAGATGTGCTGCAGCACACGTTTTTTGAACATTAAAGCGTGTAAACATGTTCTAGTAGAAACCCAAAATACAAGTATGCATCTGAAAATAAGCATAATAGGTCCTCTTTAATAAGTGATCATGTGTAACTGACCCTGTGTGCCGGCAGGCCGTCCAGCAGTAACTCAGCAGTCGGCATCTGTCTTGTGCCCAGCTTGTCCTTCAGTCTCTGAACCTCTACACCCTTCAGCCGGCCATCCTCATCTCTACTCACCTCTGCGTAGAACAAAGACAAACCCCTGCTGCCCTGTGGAACAGAGACAAGCACACATACAGTGTAATGACATCACTTTGTAAGTCATTCAAGAGGAGTGATGACTAGTGTTAGAGGATGTCAGCGGTACCGGTGTGGTTGCTCCTGTTCGGTCCTGCACCCTGGCCAGTGTGAAAGTCATGTCTGCGTCTGTAGCAGAGGTGAACCACTTGAAGCCGTGTAGTTTGTATGAACCATCTATCTGGGGAACAGCCACCGTCTCTGTGCCACTGGCTGAGGAGATGCAACTCATAATGCATTACAATAATCAAGTCTTGTTCTGCACAACAGAAACTGGGTGAGCATTTAATCTAATTTCCTCAACAGATAATTCAAGTAACAATTAAGTATCACTGGGACATAGCTGGATAGTCTAACATTTAATGACATTTTCTGGAGTTTTTCTTTATGAAATCTAAACAATGGCCACTGTTGTACTGTAACCTTTAATCTGAAGGCTGACGTTGATACTGGATCATGTAAGACAACTGTGAGTGTCACTACTGACCCACGTCAGATCCTCCCTGTCTTTCCGTCATCCACTGTCCAGATGTCCAGAAACGCTCCGGCTGACGGGTGGTCAGACGACTGTAGGCTTCATCTACTGGCCATGAAACACCTATGGACTTCACATACACAGGCAGATGATCACTCACTATGTTTACAAGCTTATTCCAGCTGTAGTCTAATTTTGGACTGAATTTCGGATATAGCTAAGGATAAGGACCTTTCACTTCATCCTACTGCACCCTCGCCACATTACTGTCTCTGTCATGCACATGAGCTCTTGTAAAAAACAACAAGAAAAACAGGCTTCTTGTTTACATTAGTTTTTAGCCACCGAAATAATGATGTTGTTGGTCTAAGACATAGACTGTATATAAAGATGGACGACATGACAGCTCCCCAAAAGTGAAGCCAAAACATCTTGATCGCCCCCAGCTGGCTGGCTGCAGTATAGATCATAAAGCCCACCTCCTCCATGTTAAGTAAAAAAAGGAAATTTTTCCAAAAGCTGGTTTCTGTCATTTTAGGTAGTTCTTATCGCGCTGATGTACGTTCAAGTGTTAATGTTTCCGTAAGTTTTGTTATAATTAGTTATTTGATGCTATAAAAAGGAGTTGAGACATCATGATTGACAGCTGTGAATCTCTCTTGCTGACAAGCTGTGGCCACGCTCGGCTCGCGATTGATTCGAGCGGGTGACCTCGATACCACGGCTCCACCGCCCGATCACTACTGCGCAGACTCTGGCTCCAAATGACGTCAAAATCTCAAGATGGCAGCTCCCGTATCTGGGATATAAATACAATGGGAGGAAGCGGCGATGCGCCGTCCATCTTTATATCCAGTCTTTGGTTTAAGACATACAGCACAGTATACGATATAAGATTTATTTTTCTGACACACCTGGATGACTTTAGCAGCTCCGTCAGTCATGGCCAGAGGACAGGTGTAGAGACCAGACGAGGGAGAGAAGATGTACAACTTGCTCATTTGGTACACACGACTGGAACACACACACAATTACACTTTCTCATTTAGAACAGCTTATCCTATTAGAAACTGCCAAAAATGTTTATGGAACTGAAAATGACATATGAGCTAAACCGAAAAAGGAAGTACAACAGTCTCCTAACCTCCACTCCCCAAATGACTTCTCATATCCGATGGCAACCAGTCCTTCCTGTGCCGACAGGTCTTTCATGCGTTTCCAGGCCGGGGAGGTCACGATGTGGTCCACTCTGCGACCCCAGGGGTCAAAGTGCACCAATTGTGGAGGAGTAACCTCACACTCACGGCCCCATCCGTCCACCTCATTTGCCACACGCTCTCCAAATGCACACAAGTCTGAGAAAGCTGCCTGTGAACAAGTATATACACACATGGACACATAGATTATGAACAAGACCTCAGCTTATGTATAGTATATTTCCAACAGCAGCTGAAGGCTCAGCTGTGCTCCCTCCTCACCTCCTGGGGCAGGTGTCTTCTCAGGTATCCTCTGAGCAAGGCATCCTCTAGAAATGGGTTCTTCAGCTCTGGCCTTTGCTGAAAGAAAGATCCTATCTTGGCTCTGGAGAACGGCAGGTACCCTGCTTCCTGCCAGAGTTGTTCTTCATCAGATCTTCTTGTGCCCGACTCAGCTACACTGGCTGATCTGATGTGGACGAACGGTGGAGGAACACCACACAACACCCTGCAGCAGCCTCCAGCTACACGGCGGTTCAGTAGGGCTGAGCATACCGACATGGCTCAAGACCTGCAGTCTGAGAACAGAGTATCAGCACAGTGCAGACAGATTAAGTAACTGTGTGAAGACAGTAGGGAAAGAAATATTGCTGGGTTTAATTCATTCAGCAATTTACAGGATTATCTATAATCCAAAATATAATATTTAACACAAAATACTAATATAAACACAAATACAAAGTTTTTGTTCACCAACACAGTGCTGTTATAAATAGATTATATTTTAGTAATCTTTCCTACAGTAGAATATTTTCAACATTAACAGACATTTCTTCCAATAATGACAATACTTCAAAACTATCACACCCATTGATTTCAGTCAGTAATCATAAACACTCTTTGAAAGCCACAAATAACTTTTTCTGAATGAGCCACTGTCAGAGAAAGCAGTCACTCATTGACTATAGCTGGCTGTGAAGCCATATTTTTTTGTTAAAATATTTTTTGACATTTTGTATATTCAAAACAGAAATGTCCATATAATATATTTCTTTTAAATATGTAGTTAGCTTTGTTGTGTTTTGTTTTATTTTTTGTTCTTCTTCTTTGAGGTATTTATTTATTTTGTCTTATCTTTTATTCTATTTGTTCTCTTTGTTAGATATGTGAAATACATGTAATGTCATGTCTCTCTTTCTTTGATTACTGTGGAAATTCTGACTAAACATTTCATTGTATAATTTAATTATTAATATTGTTAGTCTGTCTGTATGTGCATATATGTTTATATGTTTATATGTAAAATTAAATACAAATATTAAAAAAAAAAAAAAAAATGTAGTTAGTTAACGTAACATTACCCGGTTCAAGTGATATCTACTCGTACCACATAAAAGCACATTATTTCTAGTTAATTAAGAATAATTCAAAAATGTCCATCAACAGACTGGGGATCACCAAAGTGGGTCAAAGTTCATCCCACTCAGCTGTCCTGTGCAGATATTACAGTTTAACGTGACCAGTTATTAGTTTGGGTTTGATTTATAGTCTGGGTTAATACAGACAACACATTGCCAACCTGACTGTTAACCTAGCTGTGAGTGTTTATATATTGTGTCCAGACTGCAACCTGAAGTGACCCCAGTCAGCTCTGCAACAATCACAACAACTCTGCAACAATGTTACAAGTTAACAGTCACCAGGCTTTTCTATATCCCTGTCATTATAGACCATCACTTTGAGCCAATTTACAAAGATAACTCCTTGAACAACATTGAATCCTCAGCATGTCAAATGTATGAGCTTTCAGATACAAGAAAACATGTAAATGTTTGCAATCTTACCAGAGGCCTGTACTACGAAGCAGGATTTGGCGTTATCGAGGTAACTTCAGGGTTAACTCTGGGTTTTCGGTACTACGAAGCTGGTTCACTTCTTACCGGGGTAGATCTCCATGGTAACTTATGCTGAATGGCTAACCTGCTCCGGAGCAGGTTATGTTCCAGATCAGAGATCAACTCGTATGAAAGCACCTCCTACTGACCAATCAGAGATCTGTGCGGTGATTGTA
>CAKALU010067728.1:38314-67075 GCA_916700995.1 Hozukius guyotensis | reverse complement strand
GGGTTTTCCGTACTACGAAGCTGGTTCACTTCTTACCGGGGTAGATCTCCATGGTAACTTATGCTGAACGGCTAACCTGCTCCGGAGCAGGTTATGTTCCAGATCAGAGATCAACTCGTATGAAAGCACCTCCTACTGACCAATCAGAGATCTGTGCGGTGATTGTATGATAATATTACACACATATGAAGAAGTTTAAGTCATAATCCGGCTAAAAACTACACAGTTTAAACTGACAAATGCAAGAAGGACAGTTGGATTTATGCTGGGGGTGTTTACCGCTTTGAATTATATTTTTATATTTATTTATTTTTACTTCCTCTTGAGTCCGTTTCACACCACCACAGAGGGGGAAAGCAGGTAAAAGGAGGTTTAAATAGTCATAGACGCCAAAGTGAACACGCAGGGTTAAAATAGGTGTAATCCATTCCTCTTTTACACTCTTTAAAGCTATTTATATTTAGACGACTATATCTGACTTTTGAGTGTTCCGTTAAATTAATAAGTCTGTTAATTTACGCATTCACACATCGGGAGTTTTTTCTTTTTCCAGCTGTTCTTCTTGCATCTGGCAGCTTCAACTGTGTTACTTTTAGTCTGGATTAAGTGTTTAACTTCTTCGTATTTGTCTAATATAGTTTGCTCTTCCTTTGTTAAATGTGCCGCACTGTCTGTCAGTAGTCTTGTTCATGTCTGTGATTGGTCAGATGTTGCAAACACCGCCCCGTTCATGTGAACGCGCTCATAACCAGATTGGAAAACCCTGGGTTGACTTACCGAGTTGATAACCAGCTTCGTAGTACAGTTTAGCGAGATCTCGTTTGTTAGGTTAAGTGAAGCCAGATAACGAGAAGATACCCTGGGTATGTTGAACTCGCTTCGTAGTACAGGCCTCTGAGGTTAGCGGAAGCTAGCCCAGCAATGTTTACATTCACCAAAGCTGCATTCTCGCCTCAAAATAAAAGTTCCTTGTTAAAGGGTTCGTTCAATCAAATAACATTTTAACTTAAAAGTGGTATGTAGATAGTTTTGATTTATGTTCACCAGATTTCAAGATATTTTTCTGAGATTTCTGCCTATACAATTTCGTTTATAATGTTCACAGCATTGAACATTTACATTAAAAATAAACAATATCTCATGCAAGAAACAGTGCCATGCTGTGGATAATCCACACAATACACTCTCAACAGTTTTCATAAGACACATTGCTGTTGAATTGAACAATTAAGATGATATTTTCCAGTGTTCAGAGTATGAGCACTGAACTAAATCTGTTCACCTTCATTTTACTGGGATGAGATTTTAAATCCTTTGGTGAATTGACCCCTCAAGAGTTGTAATTACGTAAACTAATACTTAATGGATTGCTTTTTTACTTTTACTTTAGACTATCTCAAATTTAATTGTAAACAACGAATATTGTTACTTAGCATATACAGACATATCAAAATAACAGACATACATTTATCAAAATGTGTTGCTGAACCTGTTTTATTGTTCTAAGTAAAGATTTGTCAAAAATACAGAATCCTTTGTTCCAATCAGAACAAAAAGACTGAAAGCATGCACCGTTTAATAAAACATTTCCATGACATGTTAAAAATCTGTTCAAAAGGAAGGACACAGGCACCAAAAAATTATGAACACACAACGTTTGCATTTGAATGAGATTCTTTTTTCTTCCAAAAATAAACACAGAACAGTCAGCGTAAATGCAGGAGGGATATAAGGGAATAATCATACTGATAAAACCCAGTAAGTAGTTCTTGTTTGTGGGTGTGGCACACCACCCAACCGTAAAATATGAACCTGGTTTGCTCGTCAGACCAGGATGGAGGAAGGTAACGGGCAACACTGATGTGTTTTTAGTGTACAAAAATAAAAGTTAATGTTTTAGTACAGGCTGCAATGCAGAGCGCAGCCCATTCACTCGGTGTGACCAATTCTCACCTGACGATGGACCAAAATGAGGAACCAATGTATTCTGCAGTTTGTCACAGCATTAGCTGACTATATAAATGGAGCATAAATGTAATAAACCTACACAAATTATTTCAAAGGTCAATCAGGATAGGATGGCTTAAACATAGATTAACATATATAAGCAGGTATATAAAAAGAACTAAAGAGAAAACCACAGGCTAACCAACAATGTAGAAACACCAGAGAACCTGCCCAAACTCAAAGAGCGCACTGGTGCTGACTAAACGCTGGAACGATCAAAATCAAAGATCATAATCATGACAATCTGATTAACAGCCAAATCTGCACATAAGAATGAGTCCTTGGGGAGCCGTCAGCAAGTAATGGCTGGAATGAAAACTGCCAGTCTGTTTATGTGTATGTACTCTTCTCTCTTTTCTGTCTTCTTTAATCGCCCTTGGTGAGGAGGTCCTCTATGTAGGCGTCAAGCTCGTCATCTGTGTTTATGTCAATGTCCTAAAAGTGCAAAAAAGCAACATTACTTACTGCAAACAATGACAATTATATAACAAAGATTCCATTTGATAGACAGGTAAGAGGGAGCGGTAATACATGTTTCCCCTATATGCAAGCAGCAGCGCGCCACTGCTGCAAATATGACCGCCACTGCTGAGAGGAAAAGAGCAGAAAGGAGATGTACAGATATGAGATATAATCACAACAATTATAACAACAAGCACCGGGTAGATGTCAACAATGAAGCAAGCTGATCACTAATTCAGGACTATCGTTCAGGCAAAACAGTCCTATAACTTCCTATGAGTATCGCAGAGTAACGTTACAGCAAACGTCATCATTTGATAGGAAGGAATATGCGAGATAACACATCTGTGAAATAAACAACATCTGGAAGTTGCATCTTGAAACAAACATAGTAGATATCTTCCTTGAGGCGGACCTTATGCACAAGGGCCACAATGACGCGCAAAAGCTGTCAATCTCAAAGACAACTGACAGATTACCTAAGAGATATTAATGTTACATATTATTTGGAGAGGATTCACTTAAAGAAATATCATAAATGTAAGTTATTTTATCATTGAAAATGTCATTACATTTAGGTAAATTAACACTGTTTGATAATAGTGCAGTGTTCAAACAGTGTGGTGTTGCAAGTTAATTTATTATGTTCAATAAAAGTGTATTTTCCTAAATCTTGAGACACCTTATATGTAAGCTAGACAGACATTTCCCCTGCTCACTACTGTGCACTAATGTACAGTATGTACTAAGGCCTCTAGAGCCCTTCTGGTGCCGGCAGACACAGAAATCCCCCTGGCAGGGCGCGCACGCATAAAACACATTTTGCGGATTTTTTTGTTCTGCAAAATAATCAGCTCCGCTGCTACGGCTCCATCACAGGGGTAACACTGTAATACCAATGTCCTGTTTCTTGGACCATCAATCAGTACAAATGAAGCAGGCTTACCTCTTGTACTTTTTGCAAGAGTGCTACAATGTTTGTTCGTAGTTTCTGTAGTTTCTCGTCTGCCTCCTTCAGTTTGACCTCATTGCTGTTGCTCTTCTCTTCCACAGCTTTGGCCCTGGCATCAGCTCTACTCTGGTATGAGTTACACAGCGACTGGAGACCTGATTCATACTGCTGGAAATACTCTTTCTAAATGGAGGAAGACAAGAAAACACAATAGTAAGAACAAGTCAACACATCCCCAGAGAGAGAAGATGCCGCACACTGCTTTTGCTCAGCATCACAATTTATCGATCATACTAACGTTTCTGTCCCTCTGGACCTTCGTCAAGAGTGTTTTTAGTTGTTTTTTACTTTATCTTGAGAATCAATCAATTGAACCACAATATCTATCTCACCAAAGGAAAGACCACCAACTCCTCAGCCGTCATACTGTTGACATCGTCCTTTGGGATCCGAAAAGCAGGAGGGAAGAAGTAACGCAGCATTGTCCTGGAAACACAAACTGCTCAGTGAACACACCACAACACTATGAAACTATGTGCCCTGGCTGTCATAATTTACACAGTGTGTGGTAACGACACCAGTTCATTGTAATCAGCTCACCTCAACATGGTGACGAGACTATCAGTCACCTCTCGACTGGTTCCTGGTTGAGTAGTGTCGGGCTCCATGGGTGCCGGCCCCTTCTCGGCCTCCTGTTGGGTGTCAGGTGTCTGAGAGATTGGAGATGGCGGCCGCATCAACCGGACGTCATCGCTACCCTTGAACACCCTTCATAAACACACACACATACAGATATAGGATATTAATTATCTGGCAAAGTCAACAAAATGTGTCCTGAATGCAGCAACACAGACGCCGTATCTTACCATCTGTCTTTAGGGGTGGCTCTAGGTACATAGTCAAACTTCACTTTCCAGCGAATACTCTGTTTATTCGTCTCCACAGCCATGACTTTGCCTGTGTACCACTCTTTGTTGACACGTACTTCAACCAGTAGACCCTTATCTGTAGAAATAAATACACAGGTAGAAATTATTATATTAGAGCTTTTGTTTGTTTGTGTGATACATGTTAGTGAAAAGCTGTCCATCATCTCACCTTTCTGAGCATTTTTACTGTCGTTCTCTGGCTCCTCCTGTGGGCTCTTCTCAGATGCCTGCAAAAACAAAACAATCATTACTCCCACTGCAGTGAGAGAAACACTGTTTACTGAGAGTCAGGTTAAAATAAATTATTTGTACTCCTGTTAATGAAAGAAGTGAAAATCCCAGTGTGATCAAGGGCATTGGGTGAGAATGACATGCTTGATTGCAGCTGTTAGAAGAATAAGACAGCTTCAGTGTCAAGAGAGGATTGTTAGAAAAGAAAATGATAATCTGTCAATACACCAGGATCAGATGACAGGTTAATTTGTCATGATTGTTAGAGGTTGTGAGAGCAGATGCAGCCCAGCTTTATTTGAGGGTAGTAGAGAGAGGGACCGAGTAAAGCTACCTTTGCTTTAGCCCCATGCTGTTGCATGGAAATGGATTTAGGGATAGAGGTTGATGTGGTTGGTATCTGCCGTATAGGAGTAGAAACTCCTTTCTTCTGGGTGTTAACCTGCAAGGTCAAGAGCAGAGGGGCTCTGATTGGAGGTTCAGTAACCTACTTAGCCATCCAGGAATGCCTGCATTTTCTTCTTTTCTTCACCGTCGCCATCTTGCCCGCCATCCACATACAGTAAGAAACTAATCAAGCAGTGCTCGCTGCAGTTTAGTTCAAAGTCTCCTGATAAAAAGATTCATAACCTTTGTACCTGATTAGCTATTGTGTTTAAGTTTGTGATAGACACTTCATCTGTAAAGGATGAAAACGTTTATGGTGCTGTAAACAAACTACTGTCCCAATTCTGTCTCTTCAATCTTCAATTTCTGTCTCCTCTCAGTCACTTTGTCCCCTTCATTTACTCACTTTCTAGAAAGTGAATCCCTTGTGAGAGACAAGTGGTAATGAAGGACGAAACAAGCAGCAGAAAAGAGACAGCAGCACACACCATCACAGCACTGACAAACACGGGCTGTTACACAAGATTACGGCGAACACTTCAATGGTTTAAGCATTGCAAATGTTAAACATTTGAGCTACAATCTTTCTGACCTGATGCCAAGAAAGGTCCACTCGAACTTGTCAATTCTGTTGTGTGTTTACCTCGTCCAACTTGCCACGTTTGGGAGGTAAGGCCTTCTCGATCACTTTCCCACGGTTACCAGCTGCTGCGGCCATCTTGGATTTCTTTGTCAGCGGTTCTTCCTCTTCACTCTCCTCCTCACTGTTCTCCTCCTCCTCCTCTTCTTCTTCTTCTTCCTCATCCTCCTCCTCGCTGTCCTCCTGCTCTATGACTCTCTTGCGTTGTCCAGCAGCTGCTGGTTTGGCCGATGATGCTTTGGCAGGTGTCTATGCAAGGAGACGGATGTCACTATTACACACTACATGCAGCCATATTAAATACTTTCACCAACGAAACCTTCCATTGGTACTTTGTGGTAATGGTGGAGTATTTCCTAAAACCTGTAACTTACCCGTAAGGTGCGGCTGGGTGGGGGTGTTTTGGCAGTAGCTTTGGGTACAGGCTTTGCTGGAGATGGTGTAGGCTTTGCTGCACCTCTGGACCTGGATGGTTCGACTTTGGGTGGTGGAGTGGAAGGTGTTCGGGTGGGCCGCTGAGAAGCTGCACGAGATGGAGGTGTGCTCTTTAGGTGAGCTGGGAGAGGCGGGGAGCGGGGGCGTGTTATGGACCTTTCAGAGGACCTAGTTGCCTGAACCGACGACATGTGAAACACACAACAAACAAAACATTTCAGTGAGATAACGAATGAAAAACAAGATCGCCACCAAGAGCAGTGTTAGTGAGCTACTGGGTGCCTAATTTGTTTAGAAGTCATTATGAACAAACCAGACGTTGGCCAACAAGTACAGGCACTAGTTTATCTGTATTGAATTGCTTTCACAGCACAATCAAATGTTGTCAAGCAGATTATTGGTCATATACAACTTATTATTTTCAGTTCTTATTTGTAAGAATCTGTGAAATTGAGATTCATTTTCACTTAACTTTCAGTAAATGACAGCATATTCTGAGGTGTGCCTTTTTACAAGGGGACATTTTTTCCACAAGTAAAAATGGGAGAATACAGCAGGAAACAATGTTTTCAAGTGTGGGGACATAAAAAAATAAGCAAATCAGTTCAAACTGTTTTTCACCTGCGTTTCAATACCGGCAATAACTTTCCTGTTATTGCTCATATTTCCTGTGATATTACCAGCATAAACAATAAAATATATAAAAAATATTAAAAGATGCTAAGAGTTTAAGAGATAAATAGCAACTGAGAATAATTTGACAAGAGCATTTACAAAAACTGGCCCAGCGTTAGTAACCTACAAGAAGCACAGTATGGGGAGTTTGTACCTGAGAGGAGCTCTCTGTGGGTTTCATGCTGACCTCCAGTGGTAGCTTCTTTAAATCTGCTGCAGATTTGACAGTGCTGGTTTTCTGATAAGAGAAAATACAATTTATTATGTGCTGATTTACAAAAAACAGAGAGCAACAGAAGGAGAGAGAGAAGGATGAGGTACCTGCAAGGCCTCTAGTTTGCCCTGCTGCTGTTTGATTTTCTCTGCCAGCTCTTTCTGTTTGTCTTCAGCTGTCTGCTTGTCTTTCTTCAAAACACCACATGGCAAATTCTGTTTCTGTTCAGGAGCGTCACACCTAAAAACAAAAAATACACTATATATAGCATGTAGGAACAACTTTAAAGACATTTCCTGTAAAACTACATTCTGTGTGTACCTGTCCTGGGAGCTGTCAGGGTTCATGAGACACACCCAGCTGTCTGGGTAGCGTTTGTCCACAGCGTCCATCTGGAACGGCAGCGTTCTCCACTTTAAACATTTATCTGAAAATAAATGGCAGAGTGAGAGAGCTAAGTTTGTGACAATAACTTAGTTTGTTGAGATACGGTACATGTGTTTTGTGTGTGTATGGACCTGTAACTTACCACACTGAATAGTGAGTGGTATCTCCATGGCCCGACGTCTCTTGTATCTCTGCTCCGATGACGGAGGTGCAGACCAGCTAGCAGACAGATATCCAAACTCATCCCAGAACTTCACTATGCCTTTCTGAGCTGCGCAACACACACAGACACACAGCATTTCATACAGCAATAAGTTATTTATTAAAATAAAAAAGTTATTCGGTAAGTGTGGGCAAAGTGTTCTTAAAGTGCTCCTTACTACAAATGTGCAAGTGTGTGCACACTGGCAAGTGACTGTGAGGGCAGTGTAATGAAGCCAGGAGAAGGCTATGACGGTAGGCTTTCGACCCGTACCATTTTTTAAATAAATTGTTGTCACATTATTTTATTATATCTTTACTGACCTGGTTATCAGAGAAGGGTTTCAACCTTTAATTTTTTTCTAGCAACTGATGAGTGATTTAAATCCCTTGATACTGTCGACTGAAAACTTTTTTTATTTGAACTGTGCAGGTCAGGTGTTGGCGTTGCAACAAATGGAAATTCGGCAATTCAGAGAAACTCACCAATGTTAGTGTCCTTCCAGTACTGAGCTAAATGTTCCCCCATGGATTTCAGTAAATGCCGATACTCCTTAGCATCTGCAAAGTCCTGTTTGTTGTGAGTAGGCTCTAGAATTAAATATGGGACATCCACTACTCCAACCACACCTCCACAGGCCCTGAAAACACACAAATCACATAACCGTAAAATATTTCTCTTTACCATTCAAACATTGTCACTTTTCACTCTCTGTGTGCATATCACTCACATGCCTCCATCCAGCTGGGGCCCTGTTTTCTCGTACATCTTGATGAGACGAGAGCAGTTGTACACAAACATCCCATCCAGGTCCCTCTGCCCAATGTTCACTCCGAATATAAAATTCAACTCCTTGGGCTCCTTTAGTGCTCTGAGGAACAAGAAAGTGTTGGAGACTGACAGGAAGTAAACAAAGCCCAGCAAAAAAACAGTATTGTTTTGGCCAAACCAATTATTATGGTAAATGTCTTAAATTACCGGCCTATGGGGGGTGAAATAAAAACTTTATTTTAACTGATTGTAAATCTATAAATAGAAGAAATAAGGTGTTGGTTATCATACTTCTGTTTGGCTTCAAGAATCCGTTTCTTCATGTCACAATCCCGCCGAAGCATCATGGCTGAATCTTGAACCTTTCTCAGAATTGCCTAGAGGAAGAGAGGGCGGAGGGAGACATCAGTTGAGACACTACAACAACCTTAGATTAAGGTAGGTTTCAGATTAAAAGCTTGTTTACATAGACAAAACCATATTTACACAAATTAACCAAAATATCCTCTTTGGTTTACCCGTGAATCTTTTGACAGGTCAGCTCCTAATCTGGCCTCCGTAGTCATCTGCTTACTCTCCGCCTCTCTGGCTTTCTCTTCCGCTGAAATCAGTAACAAAATTGTTAACTGATGAGCGTGAGGGAGTAACAACACGAAAGCAAAACATAAATGAAAGCACCCATTTTACCACTGACTCACCAATCTTAGCAAGGTGATCTGCTTTCTTCACTTCTTGCTCAGCACGAGTTTTGAAACGAGTCGATGTGTATTTATAAACCCTATTAACAAAACAAGAATACTAATGAAAGGCTGGTCACTGGACTACAGTAGTTACAGACACAGTATAAGTGACTTTTCATATTACCTCGGTTTATATAAACAGCAGGACAGTCTCTTGGTCCTGACTTTATGTCCCTGGATAAAAATCCTCATGCGTGGGTCGATGTACAAAACAGCAGCGTACGCCCTGAACGACCTCCTCTCTGGCTTCCTGTGAGAGAGGGAAGGTCGCGAACATCAACATTCACTAAATTTCTGATCAATACAGTCAACATCAAGTAAAGTTTATATACAAAATATAATTCCTTTCCACATGGGTTAGTAATCCCATGGTTAAATGGTTTAATGGAATCACTCACACTCCTTCAACAGGTGTCCCAGCCATCAGTATGTCCTGGTGATCGGTCTCTACATCCAGCTCTGGTTCTCTGTTGTCCATCAGCTTCAGGTTATAGATGATCACAAGAGTGCCTTTTAACAAAATACAACACAAAAATAAGCATTGCAATCAATATCAACCATGTAATTTCCTAAAATTTCAGATTACAGAAAAACAAATCATTATTAAAAATGCAATTTATTGACACAACAGAGATAACTTAATCCACAGAGACATTTTAAGCATCATTCTCAGTCAGGAGATATTATTTTTAGAGTGATATATTATTTATGTTTTACATTAAAGTCAACAAAATTAATCTCACATGGAGACAAACTGCTTATTTACTTACCACTGCTACTTTCTATTTTGTTGAACTGCTCCATCAGCTCCTGTTCATTTTTAAAAGGTGAGTATTTGAAGATCAGCTCCGTCTCTATTGCGTACTTCTCTGGGTCAGAGGTCAGTGGCTCCTTGGTCTCCAGATTCCAGGAGGGAAGGGGCACTATCACCTGAAGAGGGAGGATCAAAATCATTAAGCAAACAAGTTTAGAGATGTTTGAGAAGTCATACAAAATAAAATGGGTATCTCAGCAGCCTAATTCACAAATATTAAAGATAACGCAAAACCTAAGCATTCATAAAAAACAAATTAGGGATGGTGATTTACAGTTATTTCACTGATCAAGTAATGGCATAACATACTTGTTTACAGACTGAGTAATTGCATGAGGAAGAAATCTAGTTTTAAAATGCCTTCTTGGCTGTGTGGCAGAGAAAATGTACCAACACATAACAATAAACAGTAACACGCAGTTTTCCTATTACAATAAAGTGTCACAAATATGATAAAACAAGAAATAACAACTTGCACAGCTTGTAAAAAAGTGTATAAAAATGTCAACAGGTAATTTATCTCTTATAGCTGGCACAGGCGAAGTAATACAGAACACTAAACCAAGCAAGTTAAGCAGCAGCCTTGTAACTGAAGCAAAGCTAAAACTGAAATGAAATGACCCACTGATTGCAATTTTCAGCATCTATTTGATCTTGTTTAGAAAAAAAATGACCCAATCCGCATGTTCTGGGTATAAATACATACAGCAGCATTTTCTCCACAATATACAGAGATATAACTTCATACTGAACTGGACATCTGTGTCTTACAGAACTACACGTTTGACTTTGCAACATGTCACATTGTTACTGACTGATGTTCACATAGTTGAAACAGGGTTCTCCTTGCACCTTCCAGCAGCGTGCAGCTGAATCGGGTTCCTCTCAGCTGATGTTTACAGGGCGTGTAGCACATACACCACTTGCTTGTGGGCATTCACAATACATTGCTATTAACTATACAAAAAATCTGATCTGAAAAAAGTGAGTCTGATGAAACAGATGTGAAACTGCATTTCTCACTCTTCCACTTTCACTTCCCCATTATCAAATAGGCAAAATTAGTAATCAAGTTACTTGTACACATCCCTAATAACAATGGCGACCTCTATTCGACAGCTCTACCCAACATTTGACTCTGACCTCATCCAGTCCCTCCTCTTCATGGAAAGTCCTCGACATGAAAAGGCAAGTGAGCGTGTTGCCCTTTTTTGTGAACAAGATGAAGTCTTTCCCAATACGCATAGAGCCGCTGTGAAAACAAACACATTTTTAATGATATTTGAAATGATTCAAACACTAGTGTACCAAATACTGTACACAATGTCATAATCACACAAAAATTAGGTGGTCTTACGATTTCAGTCCATTTCCATACTGGCCAATCTGAGTGGACTCAGTGGACCGTTTGTTTGACTTTCCAAACTGAATCACATGAGTTGCCTCATCTAGTAAAAGAAAGGTGTTCAGCATCATGTTTCACACACAAAATACATATTAGGAAAACCTCAAAACGAACCTACAACAAAGCACCTTTAGTCATGTAATAAAAAGTAGCTTTAAGCGATTTAATAAAAAAGCACTTACTAGGGTCCATTCCAATACCGTCATCCAGAAAACAGAGCATGTAGCCGCCCCGCAGCTCTGGCCTATTTTCTATCAGCAAATTAAGAAGGTGAAAAAGACACGTTAGGAGCAATGAATGAATGAGCATGCTTCAGTGTGTGAAACTGGGTGAGTTATTCTGAGGTGTACCTGTGTAGAGGTCTATTCGTGTGGCACTGGCATCTCTGTGAAAGAAATAAACCAAATCTGAGACTTTTTACTTAATACAAGAAAGATCAGGCTAATGATAAAGTTTTCCAGCCTGCATAATTTGTCAACAATTATATGCTCTGTTACATATCACTATGAGTACCTTGAATTGTCCACAAGCTCCGCCAAGGCTCCAAATAAGAACTCGTGGGTTGTCCTGAAAGCAGACCACTCATTTCATTAATTTAATATAATACTTGAATGTTAAGAGGGATTTAACTTGAGTAAACAGGGAAAGCTGGTCAGAGAAAGAGTATGTATAAGTCTTATACAGTCTTATCCTGGCAACAAGTATCTCTTATACTATAAGAGATACTTGTTGCCAGGATCGGATCTCCACATTAATATTCTGCATGGGACTGTTACTCGATTATACAACCTATATTTCCTCAAGTCTACTGAGAGATATACCTCAATGCAAACAAAACAGTGGATTGTTGTTTACAATGTATTAACTCATTCACTGTAAAGCACTCATTCTCACATCTGGAGTCAACGAGGGATAAGCAGTTCTTGACGACACTGCAAGCAGCACTTTTGGAGGCCAAGCAATCGGCCCGCTCCGAATGGCCACATGCTCTTAACGGACATGCCCCCCCGACAATACTGCAAGCAGCAATACCGGGAACCAAGCAATCTGCCTGCTCCGAATGGGCACATGAGCTCTGGCACTGAATGGCCTTGCCCCGAACGGACACTGCACAAGTCTTCTCAAAGATACACTGTCCTAAAATCTGTTTGAGTCCTTATTCATATGCTACCTAGAGCATGTCAGGTACCACTTTCTGAGGGTTGGGGCAGTAACTAAGTAATATAATGCATTACTAATAGGATTCTGGTAATATTATTACATTTACTATGTCAAGTAATGAGTAACCACCTGGAATTAAGTGTATATTGTTAATGTTTTCATTCATCCACACCATGCCACTCCAGCCAGTGCGCCAGCAGAAAACAAAATCAAAGTTTTCATCCTTGAGTCCAAGTGGACATTTGTGCCAACTTTGAGGAAATTCCCTCCAGGCGTTACTGAGATATCGAGTTCAAGAGAATGGCACGTACGTACGGACAACCCGACAACACACTGTAATGCCTCCGGCCATGGCTGTCGCCGGCGTGGAGGCATAAAAACACTTTAAGCATTAATACAAAGTGGTAACCACTGCATGTGAATGTATGAATTGGCCTGGAACCGCTCTTGGATGAGACGATTATATTCACCGTATTGTTGTGTCCGACAGATCGTGTCCTGCACTCACATCCTCCTCCTTGCTCTACAGCTGTCAGATTGAGTGGTGACAAGCTCATCCATACAAAGTAAGAGGGCAAACATCCTCTGGTTGGTGCTCATTATGAAATAACAATGTCAAACGAATAGGCTAGATAGTAGCCCAAATAGATTATTAAATGCAACGAGGCGATGCTAGTCTGTCATACAACAGCGTTTAGAGTGGTGATTGTTGTCATAGAAACAAAAGCCACGTGCAGCGCTGTACAGTATATTTTATATGTATTTGTAGTGATGATCTTGCATGGTGATGTCCAGAATTATAGAGATGAGTCATGTTCTGTTGTTGGTGATGTATATTATATTGGTAATGGTGATGTTGATAATATTCAATGTTCATTATGTTGTTTGTATCCCCTGTGGCGTTTTGGTGGACACGCCCTTAGGCTATACAATATCGCCCACCACTGGATTTTGTAATGAACTGCAATAAACTTGAACTTGAGCTTCAATACTTCTCTCAAGGAGCATTTAACAATGATTCGTTTCTCATACCTGGTTAATGGTCTTGATGGTCATACTCCATCAAGTGTCAAATATAATGACAAATTCCCATCACAAGCACACCAGCTATTTTAATTCTATTAACAAGCTCTAATTGTTTCAGTCCCACTCTTGTGGTTAAACCCTTCCTGGACCTGTGCATAATCCCTTGGCAGTGGATTTGGAAATGAGCCCAGGATGTGATATCATCTGTGTTTCTAATTGTGTTGACTGTTGCACCACAACATATACAAACATGGACCGAGTTGTTCAGTCAGGCTACATCACAAGAAAATGTTTAGGTCTACTTGTTGTAGCAATGACAAGATAAGGAACCTTGGTTTCATCTTTGCTTCTGCAGTGCACAGACAAAAAATGCAACTGCCTATTAAATCCTGAAATACATGAATGAACGTGTGAATGAACCTATACATTTGAGTTGCAAACTTTTAAGAGCTTGGGGGGGCTTTTGTTATTTTGGGGTACATGAGTAAGAATGGTGACATAATTCATTATTTGTCATATCTAAACATCATAATAAATCTATAGCTGTTTGGGGCCCTTTTAGTTGGGGCCCCAGGCGGTTGCCTACCTTGTCTAACGGTAAAGTCTGCCCCTGGGTTTTTTTCCCGTGAACCAGAGTGTATTTCACCGGTGTATCTGACCATGAGTGGCCGCAACTTGGGTGTGTGACGCAACTTTGCCATGGCAGGTATATTGCTCAGGACCCAATGAAGCTCAGTGTCGAGTGTGAAGTTGTTTGTATGAGCTTTCCTCGAGAATGCTGCAACCAGCAATAATACAGGCCAAGCATTTGGCCCACTCTGAACAGGCATGTTTTGAATGGGCACTGCACTAGTATAATTAACGGATAGCATGTTCTCCTCTCATTTGAACCGATGATCAGGTTTAACCGGATAACATCTAAGGTTGGTTTAGGGTCGGTTTAGGGATATTTATAGTACATTATAAAGTTATGGTGTATCTGTACAAACATTAATGTTGGACGTTGATCAGTTGTAAACCCTTTCAGCCATGTATGATGGGCCTTGCAAAAATATTCACATTGATGAGCTAGTATATGTTGTATCTATGTGTAGTTGGTGGTCTACAGTCATAATTATGTACAGTACCAAGTTCATATTAATTACCAACAAGCCAGTACTTACGAATTTGTGTGCAGGTACTCAAAGGTAAGCTGAGCCCTGCTCAGGTTGCTGTAGTTGGAGTAGGCCATGGCCACGCACTATTATTTCCTGTTTCCTTCCTGGTCTCCTGTTTGTCTTCTTCCTTTTCCAACCGAGCTTTAGTCCAGAGCTTTCATCCTGAAGAGGAAAAGAAAACTATCACATGTCTTGTATAGTTTACCTACAAGGTGCCTTCATGAATTGACACCATGGACATGATCTGACAGCAGTTGATGTGGGACGCTTTGTTTACAACAAGTCACAGGGGACAAAGTTAACACCTCCATGGTTAACACCCACATCTTAATAAAAACCTGCCCCCATGTGAAGTGTACCACGTGGGAGGCCTGATTGGGAACAACACAGTTTTTATGGTAAATAGCGCCTTTGGGTGTGCACAGTATTAGCTAGGAAGACATTCACGTCTATGTATTCATGCAGTAGTCAGTTATTAATCTAGACTAAGTCATGTTTAGTGAAGAGCATATGATATAAAGGTTGTAGACTCTATGCAGCAGCTGTTATTAAGGTTTAATGTTAAGCTAACATAGGTAGCTTTATAGAGTGTTTATGAGCTAACGGTAGCTAGCTAGCTAGCTTCTCACTATGGCAACATGTAACGTAATGTTCTCCGTCTTTGTCGACCGTTTTCACATGACGGACGACTTTTATAGTGGCGTATCGCTAGTGTAATAATCCGTCCAAGGAATAATACATACTTTGTAACGTTACGTTTCCTTTTCCCTGATAATAAAACAATCCGCCAGGCCGCGAAGGATCCAACAACAGCTTCGACGGTGGTTACTTGGTGTTCCTCTGCTCTGGTCTGTGGAAATCCCGCCTCTATTTTTCTATGCTCAACCAATAGGAGAGCAGCCTGTAGAGATCTCAACCAATAGGAGAGCAGCCTGTAGAGATTCTCAACGATGATTGGTGGAGAATCCTCTGATGTAGACGGGGTGGCATACCGGTACAGTACAGTGGTGGCTCTTGAATTGACTTTATAATAAGATAAATTAAGATAAGATAAACCTTTATTAATCCCCGGAGGGAAATTCAGAATGTATAATTCATTTAATTTTCATTTCATTTCAAAATTTATTTCGAACATGTAGAATACAAAAAAAAAGAATGATAAATAAATAAATTATCAATTATTAATTGAAAATACTGACTTACAGGAGAAAAACGTGTTTATTGTGTATTTGTCAACTCATCATAATTTACAATACAGACACTTTTGGCAGTGGGTCCTCTCTTTGTTTATTTCTACACAATAAAGTAATTTTGACAATGATAAACCAGGCATAATGTTAGCTGTAAGAGATTTAAAACACATTTTTAAGTCTCTGTAGGTTTATTATCATACTGCACTAAAAAGAAAGCAATGAAACCAATGCCTTCCAGAAAACTAATAAATTAAACTTGTGGATCTGTAGATCTGGCATCTGGATTCAACAAGCTTTCAATGTCAGATATGTAAATTAAAGTGGTAAAACAGACAAATTAGCCTAGAATGTCCAGAGAACTTTTGTCCAGTAACATTTTGAAAGAAAAAAAGATTTGCTGACATTTGCATTTTGCTTAGATTTAGATTTTTGACTGGAAAAACACTTAACACTAAAGAATGAAATGAAACTCTCAGTCAGCTGAATGCAACAAGTTAATGTCCTTTTTCCACAAGTTATTGAGTCGTTCTAGGAAATGTGGGGGACATGACGTAAACATTAAATATAAACATGCATGCACTGCACATAACAGACTGGATAGTGAATGTATGACCAGTCAACAGTGTAGCCATTACCAGTGGAAATTATTCCCATTACACCATGGTCCCATTACAAAATATACTCCTCTATCACATATCTGTTTCTCACTTGGATATTGTGAGAAACTTATTGGAATATTTCAGTTTCCTATAACAGGGATGCTCCACTGATTGAGTATTGCACTTTCATAAAGTTGTGAAACTTGTGAGAGACGGATTAAATATGTTCAGAATTAATGCAACAGAAGCTGAAATATCTTCACTTCGCTGGATGCTACATAAATATCTAGTCTCCAAACCCAAGCGTAGATAACCCTGATAACATCACCAGGGTTAATTTCTCAGGCTTTAACAAGCTCCGTCCAGAGCTACAGAAGATATACAACTGTTTTCACAGACTGAGCCCCTTTAAAAGGTAGTGACACATGTTGCTCTTCTCTCTCCACCATCAACTGATTTCTTTAGGATGCAGTGGATGAAACATGTTCAGGTGCCAATCAAGGGCTCCTGCAAATAAAGTAAAACAGTTAGGTTAAAACACTATCTGCACATTTCACACAACATATGCAGAGACTACGATATCTAAATGCTGTTAAGATATATAGATGTTCAATCACAACTAATCGTTATCATAGTCAGAGATATAAAAAATGACGGTTACATTTTGTAGATCCAGTCCATTCCAATGGTGGCGGCGTATGAGTGAATGTGTCAGACTAGCAGCTACACAGAGTATCAAACAAACTCCTAGCAGACACACACTGACTTCCAACATATGTCGCACTGCCACGCTCTGCTCCTCCTGCAGAATGAAAATAGAGAGAATGATTGACAAGATGACAAGATGGCATCTGTATTACAGCTGAGCAAGTTGTGTGTGACATGCTGTACCTGTGTTAACATGACTGTGAGTGTAGGGTCATTCTTGGAGTGTAGACCGTAGCAGGTTTGTGATGCTGTAGGCAGCTGGTTGCTCGCTTCCACGTGGATGGGGGAAATGTTTTTCTCAGGTGCAGGGCACTCTGGTGGAAGTCTTCATCAAAGTATACAGTATATGCATGAAAACACCCAAAAAATACTCATTCATGAGTAAACAGACATTCTGTTTATGTAACTAAGTAGTTGGTGATTTAAATTAAGGAAGCTTAGAAACGAACATGTTGTGAAAAGTGTGAACAAACTTACAGACTCATGGGCAGGAGGTCCGCTGGGGCACTTATGGTGAGACAGGTGTAGGTATCATTTCCAGAGAAAACCTCTAGAGTCACATTAATAATCTCATTGCCTGGGGAGTAAAACAATCAATGATGGGTGAGAATTTATGGTTATAGACACACTTTGAAATGATTTTACAACAAAACCAATACACTGCAATACCAACCTCCGAGATGTAACTGACTGACTCTCAAGGCAGTGTGTAAACCAAGGTCTTTCAGAGAGCCACTGTTTGAGTTGTCAGTCACAGACAGAGGAACCTTGAGACGCAAAGTGGTGAGAGAAGGAGTTTTTGTAGAGTTAACTGAAGTATCTCTATCCATCAGAGGAGAGGGGACTGGCGAGACAAGCTCAGATGAAGTTGCATTGGCTTTCACACACAGCTGGAACTGAGACAAGGAGGACAGTAGATGGTTCCAGTCCTAAAAGAAGAATAAAGTGTATGATTTGCACATCAGTATCAGCTCAGGACACACAGCCTGCACAACAGTATGTTTTTTTATTAAAAGGATTGTGAACTGAATGAACAACATGAATTGGATAAGATAGTCCTTACCTTTGTTGTGTCAGGGTTAGGCAGAGTGTGAGTGTAGCTGTAAGAGCTGAGGCAGATAAAGGAGACAGCCAGAGTCAACAGACACAGGAAAAACGTAAGTCCTGGAGGATTCTGGGATACATAATCTCTGAGGTTGGTCACCGGCTGCCAGAAACCCATCATCATACTCCACATACACCTGCGTCAAGCTGTAAACAGAAGTCAGGCATTTCAGTTACTGAAGTTTTCACATCTTTTGTCAGATGTTGGTAGTGTTAGTGGGTCTGTTTTAATGAACTTTGGTCAGTTGTTGGAACAGGGTCAATAATACATGTGTTCAACCTAAGGCAAGATGTTCAGGAGAAGGATGTTAATAGAAATAAAGAACAGAATATCAATTTTGAGCGTGGGTGGGATACTTTGAGTCAGGGTGAGGATTGGGTTAAACAAAATTAATAAATAAATAATGTTGATAAAGGTCAACTAAAGGGATGTAAATATGTCCTTTTTTTGTCTGTATAATAGAATAGATAATTGTGTAAGCGAATGTGTCTAAGTGGATATGTATATGAATGCACGTGTAGATATAGACATATGTATATACTGTATGTATATATATCTATATATGAGGTTGGTTGTATGTATATGAATATGAACGTATCTCTTGACACTGCACTATTACAACGGGTAGTACTTTTTTTTTTCTTTTGTTTCTTTTTTTTGTTTATATATGTTGTTGCTGCTGTCTGTATGTACCTTTACAAGTATGTGTATGTATTCCTTTAACCTTAAATAAAAAAAATTAAAAAAAAGATGTTCAGGACAGTTTCATTAAGGATTGAACAACAGGACTTTATCTTTCAGACATGTCTTTGGGAGTTGGATGTACCTCTTATCAGCAGTGACATTCAAAACCAGATTAAACAAACTGTTGATTTTGGCCATATGTTACCATATGCCTTGTGACTTTGTAGATATCCAAAAAACAAGTCACCACCGGTGAACTTCTATAATTACTGGCCAACAACAGGACAACAGGAGAGGTGTATCTTGTCTACCATATCAGCCAACCAGCTTCTTTGTGCTCTCTGTCCCAAAAGCTGGGAAACAAAAGTTGTGGAAAGGGCCTTTGCATATTCTGTACCCTCAGCCTGGAATTTGCTCCAAAATGACCTAAAAATCAAGGAGCTGGTATCATTAAACATGTTTAAATCTAAAATGAAGGCTTTAGAAGCAGACTCTATGGCATGCCAATGTTTTTAGCTCCCTTGTTGTACAGCTGACTCCCAGAAAAGTTCCTTTTTGTCCCCCCATTTGTCTTTAGATAGTTCTCTTTTAATGCAAATTTTAGTGCTTTTAGTGTTTGTGAATTGTATTTTTTATCTCTATTTGTGTCTGTGTCTTTGTGTTCTTGCTGCTGACCGTCTTGGCCAGGTCTCCCTTGGAAAGGAGGTTCTTAATCTCAATGGGACTAACCTGGTTAAATAAAGGTTAAATAAAAAAAAATAAAAAGATTAAACAAACTGTTGATTTTGGCCATATGATACCATATGTCTTGTTACTTTGTAGATATCCAACAACAAGTCACCACCGGTGAACTTCTATAATTATTGGCCTGGAAAACCACCTTTCCACTGATGTTTGCAGAACCAAGGATAACAAACATTTAGCTACAAAAGAACAGGACACGTGTATCTTGTCTACTATATCAGCCAACCAGCTCCATTGATAAAGTAACTGCAACGTTAGGTTACTGAGCAACAGTACTGTCAATGTAATGTTGCTAAGTAACCAGCTAGCTGAAAGATGACTTCATACCTTGAATTTGAGCAGTCTTCTCTGATCACGTCGCCACTTTTGGTAAATATCCGGCTCTCTTGACGGTAAGTAAACCGGAGCTCGACATTTAAGATGTTTAAAGTTCAGCACAAAGATAACAACCAACAACACGACAGCTCTGTCACTTTACGAGAGAGTGCTCTGCATTGACGACGCCGTGACGCGGGTCACGTGACTGACAAACGTCCAAGGTAGGCTTTTTTTTTTTTTATTATTGAACAAATTCAGATTTTCAAACAACATGGCTCATAGATCATTGCATTAGACCAGGGGTCAGGGGTCAGCAACCTGCAGCTCCGGAGCCACATGCGGCTCTTTAGCTCCTCTCCAGTGGCTCCCTGTGGATTTATAAAAATGGAAATGAATAACTGTTTTTTGTTTACATTTTAATTTTTATTTATCATTGTTGTAGGTCTATGGTACGACAGATTATTAGGGCCACATTGAGGAAAAAAATAAATAGATCTGAGATTTCGAGAATAAAGTCATAATATAACAAAAAAAAAGGTCAAAAGCTCATGAGAAAACAAGTTGTAATATTATGAGAATAAAGTCATAATATTATGAGAATAAAGTCACAAGTTTATGAGAAAAAAAAGTTGTAATATTATGAGAATAAAGTCAATATTATAAAGTAGTAATTTTACGAGTTATTTTCTTTTTTTCTCGTAAAGTTATGACTTTATTCTCGTAATATTTCGACTTTATTCTCGTAAATAATTACTTTATTCTCGTAATATTACAATTTTTTTCTCGTAAAGTTATGACTTTATCTCGTAATTAATGACTTTTTTCTCGTAAAGTTATGACTTTATTCTCATAATATTATGACCTTATTCTGGAAATCTCAGATTTTTTTCCCTCAATGTGGCCCTAATACTCCGTCGCACATTTGCACTTTGGCCCTCACTGCATTAGACTTATATACTATATACTTAGATTATAAGCTGTGTTACCTTCATCACAATGCTTAAATGTTTTGCGGCTCCAGACAGAATTTTTCTTTTTATTTTGACAAAAAACGCTCTTTTTATTGTAAAGGTTACTGACCCCTGCATTAGAGTAAAAGGACAAGGTGCATACAGAACAAGAACAGATGAAATATGTAAAATTATACATGAAAATAATAATAAATTAAATTAAGGGCTAGGGCTGTACCTGCAATTCATATTCTTCTATTATGCTAAGAAGTTTCAATGCATTTTTGTTTTTCATGACTTTAAGGGCTTTTATGTAAGAAAGAAACTCAGAATGAAACACATTAAACCCATAGGTTTCACTTTCATATACTTGGATTGGTGCAAATAAAATTTTCCAAGAATGAGAATGTTATTCACCAGAAAGTCATCTTTGTTGTTGTCCATGACAAGACCATAAACAATGTCCTTTTGAAAGAAGTTTCCCAGATGAGAAACTTTTGGGAAAAGCCAGTCATATATATCAAGCCATAAAGCTCCAGAATACATTCAATGACAAAATAAATGATCAGTAGTTTCAGTATCATCACAAAATACACAGTTATTGGTTTCAATTTCCAAATCGTTGTCGCAACAAATCACTGGATGGATACACTCCATTTAATATTTTAAAATGGATTTCTTTTGCTTCGGGAGTTATGGGGAACTTTAGATATTTAGTTCGTAACATGTGAATAGTCTTTTTCTGATAGATTTGTGCAATTGAGTTTCTGTAAGATACTATAGGGTATGAGATGTGATTAAACATATTTCTAATTGTTTTGTTTGGGATTTTGATTTCACTAAAGTCACAGCCACCAACTAAAAGTTGTGGGAGACCAGGTGTGATAGGAGTAGGATTTGTTAAAATTCCTCTAATAAAGCATATAATAGAGTTGGGGATGGCTTTAGTTATGGATTTAAATATGTCAACGTCCGTGGTAGGCTGCCATTCACACTGGTATAGACACCTGTACTGTAGTGTTATTTTATTAGGCCTACATCGATCATTTAAAAGCTATTTCCATTTAACCATAACATAATTACATTTATTGTGTTTTTGCAACAACATGCTTGGGCTGTGATTTCCTATTCAATACAGTTTAGAAAGTGGCAACAGCTTATTTAGCTAAAGTACTATAAGATTTCTTACATGTTTTTAACAGTCCCACATGGTGAGAAAAATAAGAAATTATATTTTTAAAAAGGCAACGATCTGAGCACTTTATTGAGAAAATATTTTTGATACAATGCATATCAGATTTAACAAAAAACTATTTAAATCATGATAAAGACATTTGCCTTCACAACATAACATTAGCATTTCTATCAATAATCGTACTTAGTAGTAGACTTTACATTTTCATATTTTCACATATTCAGCAAACAAAACACGAAAATCGCAGCAAGGTTGTGTAGTTGTTGTTCATATTGCCTCACATTCAAAGCTCTCTTTTACCTTGTGTGCTTTAATTATGCAAATAGTAAATTACTGTAATAAGGCATGTCACATTGAATCAAAGTATAATTTCCCTTTCTTTGTCAAAACTTCAAACAGCCGGCAGTATTTACATTGATTGTGATACTTGTATATACAGCGTGATAACAATTAAGGAGTCCAGTTGACTTTTATAGGCTTGAATGCCCAAATATCAGGGTGACCCATGTGCATCAGGTCTTTGTACGGGGAAGTGCTCCACTGGAAGGGTGGCACCTGGTCCCATGTTGGCCCGCTCGCTGCCAGCATGCCATAGTCGCGAAACATCCCGTAGGAGGTCATCTGCACAGGAACACACACAATGCATCAGATCTCTTTAACGTACTACAGTCAGTTTCATTTGAGGCAGAAAAGATTTGGGGAGCATGATGGATAAAAGTATGGGCAGAGAGATGGGAGATGGCAAGAAACTAAATGAGAAATATCCCAACCTTCATGTCTGTTCCTCCATGTGACCTCTGCCTTAAGGCGCCAAACGGATATGTTCCATTAGCCGGGTTCAGGTCTGAACGGGCTGAGATAGCATTCTCTCCATTCCCAGGTGGATTACAGCCTTCACACTTTGACAATGGGTCTTCCTTAAAGTTATTATACCTGAGGAGAGACACGGCATCTCATAAATAAAACAACATTATTGTTATTAGCATATAAAAATATAAAATCTAACGTTAAAGTTTGTTTGTACCTCATAAGGCGGACCATTGAGTCCACATCTGTGACAGCTGTCTGGTTTCTCCTGAATATCTGAGCCCGAGGATTCTGGTCCAGAGAGAACCACGGGCCGAACTTCTCAACCAGCTCATTGCAGCCACTAGCATTAAATATGTCCGGGTAGTACCTTCATATAAGCACATATGAACAAAATACAGTTTTACATATGACACAATTAGAACAAATGTAATCTATGATAAATGTAAAACTTTCAAATTGGATACTTACGGTATGTTGTAACTTGCCCAGTACCCTTTCTCCAGCAGTTCCTGAGTTTTATCAGTGTAAACAACTAGTCCCCTGCAGCATTAAAAGATTAGAAAAGCTTATTTTAAGTGATGGGTTTAGAAGTCATAAATATGAATAGTGAAATAATGTCATGTTTTGATTAAAGATTTGGTGCAAAGACTTACGGGATCTGCTCCAGCACAACAAAGAGCTCCTCTTTAATGTCAGTCTTCCCTGGAGTGAAGTGGTTATAGTCCACAATCATCCACTGGTTGTTATACCTACAAAGCACACACACAGTCCAAACTGAGCATACAACCATTACACTACTACAGTTCATTGATTTTTATTCATTTATTTACTGAATATCCCTGTAATTGATGAAGTAACTGATTCAGCCTTTCACAACAAACACTCAGCCTGGTGACCCCATTACAGCCGTATGACTCATCTGACTTCTCATGTGACTCCTGATTATAAAAGGCCTTGTTCTGCTTCCTTTACTCATATCGATCCACATCGCAGTCAAAGGTCACACAAAATCTTATCTAATCTCGTCACCAATTGGAATTTTGAACACAGGACAAAAAGCAGCAGACAACACAGCCTGGATTTCATGACGACAAAGTGGTGATAATGTTGGTTAAAACGTCATGAGAGACGGTTTCTTTCTGTTGTGTGAAACTCACGTTCCACTGTTGTACTCGCTGAATATCTCCGCCCACTCTTTGCCTGTAGCAGCCAGTCGATTAGCCACAATGTTCCTCATCCACTCCAAGACGGTTCCTGTGGGCTTAACAAACTTCCAGAGAGCAGGGTTACTGTTGCCAATGGTAGTTTCCAAGGTAACCTGGAGACACAAAATAGATTAAGAACAAAACACTATCTAGAATTAATCAATTTGTAACCAAAAATAAAAAATATTAACAACACATTTAAATACTGCAGTTTATTCTTAAGACTCAGTTCTATTATGCCAAATACAAACAGTTCTCACCAAGCCACTGCTTAAGATATAAAAGTCATCTCCAGAGAAGATTGATCCAGGATAAGAGGAGAACGCCTGGGTTCCTCCCGGAATAAGATCCTCATCTGAAAAAAAAATCATACATAATAAAACATCATAAAGTTAGACTAATCTGTCTCTCACGTCAAAGACAGCAACAACACTGCCAGTCCAGTACTGGGGCTTCACACTTAGAAAAAAATGATGGTTTTGAAAAAGCATTAAATATGAAGCCAGTAGCCATTTAGCTTAGCTTAGCATAAAGACTTTAACAGGGGGGAACAGCTAGCCCGGCTCTGTCCAACAGTGACAAGTAATACCTCTGAAGCTCACTAATAAACACATTGTATCTCAATTGTTTAATCCTTACAAAAACCAAAGTGCAAAAACAAAGAGTTGTGGTTTTATGTGTCGGACTATTTTCTGGAATCTTGTTGTCACGTGAGTTTTCCAGGCACCCAGCTGAGGGCCCTCAAAAGTCAAGATTTTGTTGCACTGGGACAAAGCCAGGCTAGCTTTTTCCCCCCGTTTCCAATCTTTATGCTAAGCTAAACTAAGCTAACCAGCTGCTGGCTGTAGCTTCATATTTACTGTACAGAAACAGGAGTGTTATTGATCTTTTCATCTAACCCTCGTCAAGACAGCAAATAAGCATAACTTCATTACACTCCCAATATGGTGAACTATTCCTTTAATGTAAGTAATGAGGGACTCAGAACAGGAGCAATGGTGAAAATACTGTAAGACCAATTTGCATCAGTAAACTACCTGAAGGAGAAACTCTAAAGGCAAACATGTATTTCTTCATGATGCGCAGCATGGCCTGGTAGGTGTTCCAGGTGTCATGTGACACCAGCAGCTCCTTATTGTTTGGCAGCAGCTTAATGAGAGCAGAACAGGAGCCAGATCCAAGAGGTCGAGTTTGGCTGGATTTGTTCAGAGCCGATTCCAAGTCCTCCAGATCCCCGCCCAATTGGAAAAGTCTGGTTGGTCAGATTAGCAGTAGAGAGGGTGAGATAACAGCAAGAAATAAAGTTTACGATCTCAGGAACATGTTTAATTAATACATTTAATTAATGAATAAAAAGACATAACCACTTACAGGAAGCCAAATGGGTTGAAGGAAATTGACCCTATTGGAAATGACAGCTCGTCATTGTAGCTGTCCTCCAGACCTTTCAGCTGCAGAAGTGCCAGACGCACCTGACAAGCAGAAACAAATTGTGAAATATCATATTTCTGGCCTTTTTAACATTTTTGTATTCATGCAAGGGATTTTATTCATCCAACAAATGCTCATTACGTACCTGGTACCAGTAGGGTGAACTGGGCTGCTTCTCTATTTGCTCCTGAACCCACTGCATATTGGTCGTGATGAAAGCCTTAAGGCGCTGGCAGTAAGCAGATTCAGATGTGAAGGGTCCACAGTAACCCATCAGAGTGTTCATCCAGTGCTTATAGATGAGCTACAACAAACATACACAAAAGTCTTCAGATTAAATTAAATGTAAAGTAAGTAGATAAAACATTCTGACTGCTTGGTACTGTTAGTTGAGCACAAACAAGACTGTATAAGCTAACCTGAGATGTGACTGCAGCCTCCACTGCACCAGCAGCATAAGCCTGGATACTGTCATTGTACTGACCGCTGGTAGTGACCTCCAAGAAAGACCAGCTGAAAAGAGATTGCATGTGAATAAATCAAAAAGATGAAACATATCATTTGTGTGCAGGCTCAAAAGAGTGCAGGTTTGGGTGCTTTGTTTTTCAAATCATGGCTCTAAAATATACAAGGAATAATTGTCTGTACTGTAGGTGAGGAGATGACAGAGGGCATACTTAGGATTTACCAAGAATTACTCAGATAAACAGACGTAATCCTCCCGTAATTGTGTCAACTGAAGACTATTGTAGGTCTTTAGATCCCAGCTTGGGAATCACTGCTGTTTGTTATGTATTTTTCACCTTCCTCTTTGTAAAATCAAACATGTCCAGTCCAGTAGGGCTGGGCAATATGACAACATGTTGTCAAAACAATATTAAAATCTCTATCATATACCGTATATTTTTCTATATCGTTTCTATCACAACATAGACAAGGGCTATATTTATTTATTTTTTTCCCTATAATTTCACTTAAAACTGTTTACAATCAAGTTCTTAAAATGAGAAAATACTCAGTATTTTTTATTTGTCAAGTATTTAATTCACACAGGAGAGGATAGGATAGGCTTTACCATTTGGTTATTTCATATAGACTATTTATTGAACTACCAGAAAACATGCTATATTGTGATATATATCATTATCGAGATATGATATGACCTATATCGGGATAGAAGTTTTTGGCCATATGCCCAGCCTTACAGTCCAGTATTCCCTAAAATATCATGGTGCACAGATATAAAATGGTGTTTGATTATTATTTAATTGTCTATCATTTGGTTATTATATTCTGTGTTGTTTTATTTTTAAGCAGTCAAGTCTTTTTTCTTCTTTAAATGATTGTCAGCTGACCAGTGTGCCATGTTTTATGTTATGTGTTGCTTCCTTTTATCTATATGTACCTTAATTTAACCAATTCCCCCCTTTTTATTTTCTATTAACTTATTTGTTAATTTAATTTATTATTACTTATTTTTGTATTATTAGTGTTTGTTTTTTATTTGTTTTGTGTGTTTGTTTTTTTGGTTTGTTTTTTAACTCTATTCTTTCTTTTTATCATTATTATTATTATTATTATTTATTTTCTTAATTCTATTTCAGTTTTGAATGTTGAAGTTGTTTTCTCTAGTGTACTTAATGAGTTTGTCTATAAGCTCAACTAGTTAAAAAATGGTTTATAAACTATTGTAATTAAGAACTGTAAATTGCATATATGAAAACAACCTCGAAAAAAGGGAAAAAATAAAGTATAATAAAAAAAAATTTAACCAATTCATGCATTTATTGTGTTTTCTGGCTATTCTTAATTTGCACAGATGTCCACTATGATATAAGTGTCTGGCTATCTTGACCTCTCCAGTCACGAGTTTCACTTCTGCTATCTGTTTTATGCTACTTGTAGAAGAAATGTTACATACTGATTAGATTAGAAGTGATTAGTCTATTGTTCAATATAAATCAATCAACAGAAAACTTAACGGCCTTACAAGAAGAAATGTTTTTAACTACCTTTTTTAACTCTATTCTTTCTTTTTTTCATTATTATTATTATTATTTATTTTCTTAATTTTATTTCAATTTTGAATGTTGAAGTTGTTTTCTCTAGTGTACTTAATGAGTTTGTCTATAAGCTCAACTACTTAAAAAATGGTTTATAAACTATTGTAATTACGAACTGTAAATTGTATATATGAAAACAACCTCGAAAAAAGGGAAAAAATAAAGTATAAAAAAACATTTTTTTAACCAATTCATGCATTTATTGGGTTTTCTGGCTATTCTTAATTTGCTGAGATGTCCACTATGATATAAGTGTCTGGCTATCTTGACCTTTCCAGTCACGAGTTTCACTTCTGCTATTTGTTTTATGGTCCTTGTAGAAGAAAGGTTACACACAGATTAGAAGTGATTAGTCTATAGTTCAATATAAATCAATCAACAGAAAACTTACCGGCCGTACAAGAAGAAATGTTTTTAACTATATAACATAACCACCAGGTAAAGAGCCCCTCCAGTTAAGAGACAATGAAGACCTGTAGTTTAACTCACCCTGATGTTTTGATGTCATCAGTGAAGTTCACCCAGGCCACAAAGTCTTCTCGGTATCCTTCGACAACAGACAGCTGTCCGGTTTGTTTGTCGACAACAGCGCTTCGTATTTCAGCTCCGACAGACGCACACATGAAGCACAAAGTGGATAAAACCGATAAAGCCACTTTAAAACGTCCAACAGTGAACATCTTGTTGTGCCTGGACGCCATGTTTACACGAACAAGTCACGTGACGGTAACGCTGGTCACCTGACAATACCAGGGAGGTGCTTTCAAAATAAAAGACCTTATCCATTTATTGTGTTTTTTTGTTAGTTCTAGTGATGGGAATTCCGGCTCTTTTTAGTGAGCCAGATCATTTGGTTCAGCTCACCAAGAAGAGCCGGCTCTTTCGGCTCCCAAATGGCTCTTCGATTTAACACTTCTGCCTTTTATAATTCAGCCAAATTTAGCATTGTTTTGACCTACGATTAGTATGTGTGCACATATATCACTTAAATTATTCAATTTAATTATACTAAACCTTATAATTTCCAGAATACCATAATTTTACATGCTGCTTCGTTTCCGACTGTCACTCATCTTTTCTACTATTCGCGCACCGCACCGCACCCCTCTCTCTCTTTCTCTTCTCCTCTCCCTCCTGCTCTGTACCTGTAGACCGTCAGCG
>CAKALU010067728.1:9491-35112 GCA_916700995.1 Hozukius guyotensis | reverse complement strand
TCTTCTTCCTCTTCCTCTTCATCCTTCTTCTCCTCTTTCATTGCCTCCTCTTTTTGTTCTACTTGTTGGACAGATCAAAATATATTTTGATTATTCCAATTAGTACTTAATAATTTGTACTAAAATTGTATAGTATTGTATGTTTATGTGTGACTTTAAGTGATTTTACCTGGTGCTGGTTTGGCTGCCACAAACACTCCCACAGGTGCCCACTCCAGATAGAGTGGGACGTGCTGGAACTACGGTTTTCATAGATACAGTCAGTACAGTATACGCTTTTAAAGTGCCTCAAACATATGCTGCATACATAAAGTTATACAAACCTTGCTGTAGGCCAGCCGAGTGAAGGCTCGTTTCGCCTCAGTTGGCTCAAGGAACTCGATGATGGCGGTGAGGCCTGAGGGCGGCAGCAGCACTCGGCCCAAAGAGCCATGAGGTGAGAAAAGCTCCTCCAACTCTGACGCCGTCACACCAGCTGGAAGGTTTTTCACCAGGATCACAGTTGTACTCCTCGCTGCTGCCGCCTGTGCACCAGGGGAAACAACACACGCAGGAAACAATGTTGACCAAAATGGATTGTGGGCACGGTAAACCATTTATAGACAATTTAGCAACAAGTAAAAGGGAATTTGTATTGAGCATACCTGACTAAAGGAATCCAGACTGACACCGTTGTCTAGAAGGAACTGCCGAGTCTCTTGAACAATCTGTGTCTCACCCAGAGCCATCCTCACTGCAAGACTTCCCTTTGACTCCTGCAGAGGAGGGCAAGGACCAGAGAAGCATAGAGAAACTTTACATGTGCACTGCCTAGTGTGCTTAATGATTCACATGTTGATGTAGCTGCAACAGATGAAAAAGGATGCGTTCACACAGACAACAGCCCTCTCATTCATTTGAATGGGAAAACGCACAGGGCCACGGCAAAAAAAACACACAGAGTCGTCCGGCAAAAAAGTTGAACGTGGCTCAACTTTTGCCGGAAATCAAAGAGACATCATCGAGCAAAGTTCTGCTTTGGCCAATCGAATACATGCAAGCATGCATTCCTGGTAGATTTGTTTTTAATGTGAATGGCAAATTACTACTTTTTACCTCTAAAGAAAAAACATGTCTGCCATGATGACTTTCCAAAACAGTAAAATCTTTCCTCTTAATTTTATAAATCTCCTTGCACAGTTTTGGCATCTGATAAGCCTTCAAACTCATGGATCCGTTACTCAAACTGGACTTGGAGCGTACTTCATCCTCTCACTGGTGCCTCAAGCATTTCCATTCCCCATGCATTGTTTTAATGCAGGAATGTTTTCGGTCTGAATGCTGGAGTTGAGGAACATGTTATGGGGAGCATTCGTGTAGAAGAAGAGCATACAGCGTTACTCACATGGTCCAGGACTTTGCTTTTTGTGGTGTTGTATTTTTCAGCAATGGCATCTGCCACTGCACTTGTGCCCAGAAACAGGGTGTTCCAATTGTGGGAGCTAGAAGGACACATGAAATAAATAAGTGGGATGAGGGACGGCTCAAAAATATATGATTCATCCTTATGAGTTAATTCAGAGTAACCACAAACACAGACGCAGAGGGTTAATGTCATTATATATACTGTATATACCTGGAACTTGAAGCTTTATTTTTAGCATCTTTTTGCCGTTTGTAAGCGGAAGAGCCAGGACCAGCAGCATCTGAAGAGTCAGTCTTTTCCTTCTTCAGTGTGGAGGGAAGCAGGTGAAGCATCCTGCCCTGAAAGCACGAGAGAATTCATGTTTCTATTTGAAAATGAAGTTGTACTACTAAATCCAGAAGCCATTGCACGTCCTGTGGTGTAGAGCGGTATCTCAAACATCAGTTGGAGAGCAAATACCTGAAATATATGTCCGTCCAGCTGAGCCAGGGCTGTCACAGCATTCTCTGGTATCATGTACGTTATGAAAGCGAATCCTTTAGGTTTCTTGGTTAGATTGTCAATAGGGAAGAGCATCTCAGATAAAGGACCTGTACAGATTGTAAAGTTATTATCACTTAAGATAAAGAGTGAAAGCCTGTGGGAACTTGTATGTATATGATTTTTTTTTTAATTCACCATGTTTAGCAAATAGCTCTTTGATCTCTTCCTCTGTGCAGGTGTAAGGAAGGTTCCTGATGAAGAGTCGACCTGACTCTGCAACATCTTCCTCCTCCTCATCCTCCTTCAGCTTCCTGGTGAAGTTTCTGTCAATTTCTTTGTCCTTTCTGTCTCTCTTGCCCTTACCCCCTGAGGCATCCACACGGAAGACCTCAATGTAACGCCCACCTGAAAACACAGGCAGAAGGTGTGTCACTGTCATCACATACACCGGGGGGCAGTGATAATTTAATATACACTCAAAAATGATGATGAGAATAGGATGTAACATTTCTCACCGATGTAGTCTTTATTCCTCTTCAAGGCCTTTTCCACCTGTTCATCAGAGTGCAAGTCCACATATACATAACCTGAAACACACACATATACAGTCAACATAGACAAATGCAGTACATATAGGCAACCATCTACCCACCAGATATGTGGTATACAGGATAATATACCTATGAAAATATTATTTGCTTTGACAAAATGCTTTCGGTGACGTACCTGTTCTATTTCCGCTTTCGTTCTTCCCAATCCTGATTGCTGCAGGCTTCAGCGGCGTCATGAACTCTCGGATTTGTTGCTATTGACATCACACATAAAAAATATGTTTGTGTCATAGATGCAGACACTTAAATACTGTATATAATATGGAATAAATCTTCACCAGGAAGCTCTTGTTTGCTCACCTCTTTCACATTGAACGGGGCTCCTCTCAGCTTCACCGTGAACTCTGTCGTCGGCTCCATCTGCAACAAACAGATGTGGGTGTAAACCAGAAAACAAATACTGTACTGTATTGAACAGTAATAGTAGATTTGAACAGTTACCTCTTGCTTGGCAGTTTTCTTCGCTTTGCTCTGCTTCTTATCCTCAGAAGAAACTGAGGTTTTGGTCTTTGACACGTTTTCACTGCTCTCATAGGCGCTGTCTGTGTGCTGCACACGACCACTATCCTCATCTTCTTCACCATCATGCTTCTCTTCACTCTCCTCCATTGTGTCGTCTGTCTGTGCCACCTTTGAGCGCAGGTACTCCATATCTGATAAGCCAGACTTCAGTGCTTCTTTAGTGCCACCTGAAAGCAACAACAATACGTAGACCAGTCAATCATGCACGCCCTTTTCTCTTTCTTTCCTTTTCCATTCATACTTGATATTTCTATGCTTGTGATGTGAAGCATTTATAACATAGTAATACATGTATTCATTGCAACCTCATTCCTACACACTATGTATGTATTTATTTCACTGTGTATATTGAGGATCTTGGTCACAAAAATGTGAGTAAAGTTTTATTTTATGTAAAACTCTGACCTGGAGGCCAGATCCTCCTGAGGCCGTAAAGTCAAGACATTTCCAGGTTTAGAACTAGAAAGTTTTCCCTAAAATGCCAGAAAAGGTGACTGACAGATAGTGTACCTGGTTTATGGTAAATGTAAACATTAACACTCAGACTTCAGAGGATCCAGCCTCTATTGGGACACAGCTTTCATCTACCTACACTAAAAAGGGACCACCATTACCAACCTTCATCTTCGTCATCTTCTTCTTCCCCATCCTCATCCTCTGACTGGTCTGAATCAAAGTTGAGGTAATCATCCGAAGCAGGCTTCTTCTTGCCCTGAGCCTTCGCCAGTCCAACATCAGGATCAGTTGTTTGCTGCACAGTGTCGTTGGCCCAGGTTGGTGCTTGGCTTCGATTCTGATGTACTGACAGAAACTCCTTGAATCCCTGGTCCTCCTCCAGCTGAGACACACGACAAGTGGACAGGCAATGATTAACACTAACATAGACCAAAAAATAAATAAATAACATTGTCTGTCATATAACACTTGATAAGAATAAATAAATAGTTGTTACAAGTGTCAATATAATTCTATATTAATCTGTAATTTTTTTTCTCAATTAATCAATAGTTGTTTGGTCTATAAAATGTCAGAAAATGGTGAAAAATGTCGAAAAAGCCCCTGGACTGTCTCAAAGATATTCAGTTTACTGTCATAGAGGAGTAAAGAATCCAGAAAATATTCGCATTTAAGAAGCTGGAATCAGAGAATTTTGACTTTTTTTTCTTAAAAAATGGTTGGCGATTAACTCAATTGTTGATAACGAATCGATTAATCAATGCGGCTCTAAATTCTGTACACAGTGCTATGTGCACATTTTGGTTGGTACCAAATAAGTACTGGTGTTTGATGAGCAGCACAAGGTTAGTTCCATCTCATCCACATTCAGATCTTATATAACATTTAACAGCACACAAACAAAACTTTGCTGACTGACACATTTACTCACATCTCCAAGTGCGCTGTCGGTTTCCTTTTTCTGTTTATTTTTCTGAAAGCAGAAACAAATTATTATTTTTATAGAAGTAACAGTGCTGCAGAATTTGATTACATTATTCTACCCAAAGATAATTGCATAGGATAATTTTAGTAGTTTAAGTTGGACATTGTGAATGTGAATGTAAGAGTGTTATTGTTTCTTTCTGGAGAAAACAAAAACAAATTCACAGGTCCATTCTTACTCAACCCGTCAATCTCTAGATCTTCATCCTCCTAAATTTCTCACTAGTAGAGGTCAATTTTCGATAAGATTTAGGGGAACCAAATTATGGAGTAGCTTTTCACATCTATCAATAAACTGTTCATCTGTCAAATGTTTCAAAAGTCGCTTAAAGGGTCATTTCATTGCTGTTTTGTAATTGCTTTTCCCCATGTTGTCCATGTATCTGTTTTTATGTTTTTTATTTTTTCCCACTCAAAATGTTGTTTGGTTACGATTGCCCAGAAGTCTTTATAGATATTTAAATCAATATCCTCCTCACAAACACTAACCATACACTTCCACGCAACACACACTTGTCTTTTTTTATATATTTACTGTATTGTTATTGTTGTTATTATATATATCTTGTCCTAATTGTTTATCACTATTATGTAGTCATATTATTTCTTTATATTAATCTTGTCTCTATGTGGAGGCTTCAGATAAGCCCAGTGGGTTTTTTGCCTCTTCCTGCATGGTATATTATTCATTTTTTTTTTTTTTTTATTTATTATTTATTTGGAACAAGCTCCCAGAAAACTTCTTTTAAATCAAAGCTTAAAACTTTCCTTTTTGCTGCTGCCTTTTGTTAAACCAGATAATGATCTTATACTGCACTAGAGCTTTTACTCTTGTGTGTTATATTCTATTTTAGCTTCTATCCTAGCTTTTGATTTTTGCTTGTTTTTATTTTCTAATCTTTAATGTCTTTATGTTTTTACAACTGTTTTAATTATGTCTTAATGTTCTTTTGCACTTTGTCGCATTGTTCTTGAATGTTTATGTAAAGCACTTTGAATTGCCCTGTTGCTGAAATGTGCTATACAAATAAAGCTGCCTTGCCTTGTCCTAATTGTTTGTTATCACTATTATGTAGTCATATTATTTCTTTATATTAATCTTGTCTCTATGTGGAGGCTTCAGATAAGCCCAGTGGGTTTTTTGCCTCTTCCTGCACTGTATATTATTCTTTTATTTTGTTATGTTGTACAGTCTTAAATTGTGCAAAATAAAAAAATAAATAAAAAAAATAAGAAGAAGACTTTCATGTAACTTCTTGCCAGTCATTTTGTGTCAGCAGGTACCTTTTTGCTGTCAGTGTCTGCAGGAGTAGAGGGTTTGTCCGGGACTGAGCTCTGGGTGTGTTTGCTCCAGGCTTTTGCTTTAGTGGGGTCTCCAAAAGCCTTACACATCTCCACCTGGAACACATGACAACCACATATAGAGTTCACACATATAGAAAATATCATATACCATGTCAATATGCAGCCATGTGCAGCCATACCGTCACTCTGGATGTGTCCACGAAGCTCTTGTTGAAATGCTTCAGAGCTTTGTTCGCATCTTCCTCCGCTTTAAAACCCACAAAACCAAACTTGCGGAACTTGCCGTCCTTGGTAAACTTCAGAGAGCAGTCTGTCACTGTGCCAAAGGCAGCAAACATAGACCTGAACCTCTCCTCCTTCATCTGCAACACAAGATACACACAGTTAGTTAGGTCACATCTTCATCTTCAGGGGGACTGAAACAACAAACTAAATGTCTGCTGACATCTGAGCAGGTTACTCACCCCGTTAGGGAGGTTTTTAACGATGAGTCTCGACATAGCTACAGTGTTGTAAAGCCACTAATACAGAATAAACTTGGTTTTTAAATAGATGTCAACAAACAAGCGTGGATGCTCCTCTAGGACGCCATGTTGAATGGGAGGAGCCTTCTTCTTCTTCTTCTTCTACTACTATATAATCTGTAAGAGCATTTCTGCCCTCTGCTGGACTGGAGGGTGGAGGGAAAAAGCATTAGGAAAGTAAATTACCTCTGCTACCTGGTTTCTTTTAAAGGTCCCATATTATGCTCATTTTCAGGTTCATACTTGTATTTTGTGTTTCTACTAGAACATGTTTACATGCTGTAATGTTCAAAAAACCCTTTATATACCTCATACTGTCAGCCTGAATATACCTGTATTTACCCTCTGTCTGAAACGCTCCGTTTTAGTGCAAGACTAACAATAAGACAGATATACCGGTCAGTTGTTTTAGTTTAATTCAACACTTCACATGATCAGTTCATTTTGCTCATCATAAAGCATACATTTCCTTCTAACTGGCAAAGAAAGGAATTTCAGTGAAAGAAAGAAATCTATTCTGAATCCACGTTCCTCATGGCTACCATGCTTCATTTGAATCATATTAGGCCTATAAGAGTTGGGAATTTGAGCCAAATACTAAAGACAGGTACTCAGATTACTGTAATTGAGTTGCCCCCTTTGATGGACTTGCATTTATATAGCGCTTTTCTAGTCTTTCGACCACTCAAAGCGCTTTACACTACATGTCAGCATTCACACACACCTTTGCATGCATGTGCTTCTGAGGCAATTTCACTTTTACTTCAACAGATGTTTGATGAAACATATACTATTTTTGGAACAGGCAACATTGAGAGAGTAGCCGACATTTATGCTGTTGTGGTAAAATTAGGATGTTACAGTTAAGTTTGAGTCAAATCTCTAACTTTTACTTAGATGGGTTAGTTGCTGTAACAAACCCACTACAAACGGCAAAAGAGAACAACACAGGGAAAGTTTAAAAGCTTATTTTATTATCTATTATAAAACAATAAAAAACACTAAAATCAAGGGGGAATCATTTGTCTCATGGCAATACTAATTATCCTCGATTACTAAGAGAGGAAGAAAAAGCAGTCTATATCCTGCCATAGAGGGGAGTGGAAGAACAGTCCAAGGCTCCGAGGGTCAGCTGCGCCGCAGGGTGGTTGCTTCCTAAGTCCATTAACTTTCAAACATCACTTGATGGCGGTCTCTTGAGCCATACCATGGACTAGGCTGGCAACACACTTCAGCCTCAAGGAAACCCAACTCGGCCTTCAGACTACGGCGCTTGGAGCTGACCCTGCACGCAGAGAACACAAGGAGAATGAGAGAGCAGTAGCTGCTACATGTGACTTAAGTAGACTACAGAGTGGAGGCACAATCAGGCACACCATCCTTCAATCAGCACCTGAATCACAGCAATTAAGTCCAATATCTGATATCAAAGTGATGTTAAAGGTCTACCCTGTTACACCACCACATGTAGTCATACTGCAGTAGTTACTGTCAGGATGGCACATGAGCTCTTTTGCAGTAACCAAATAACTACTCTCCAAAAACGACTTAAGTTCTTTAACTTGAGCATTTTTCCATACAAAAAATATTTTGGCTGTTTGAGAAATATTTAGGGCAAGTATAAATACTTCTAATAATCTCTTACGCCCCTGTAAGCACATGCATGACACACACTTCAATGAACCCTTTGTTCTCCAGGTCACATGCCACACTGGACGTTCAGACAACTGAAATATCAGGCAGCTTAAATGGTATGAAGTGTTCACTTTGAGGTTGTTCACACTAAAACGCTGAAAAATCTCAATAGTGCATCTTTTATAAAAGTTATACAAAGCAATATTTATCATACCAAAATATTACATATTAAGATAATTGTGATAAAAGATAAAGATAAAAGTGAACTAAAGAGATGTAAGTATGACTACCCAATACATCTCTGAAGTTCAAGCAAGGTACCATAATTTACAGTATCATCAACATTTTCTATAGTTGTGTGTGTGTGTGTGTGTGTGTGTGTGTGTGTGTGTGTGGACTATAAACCCTCATGGCAGTTACTCATCTTTGTGACATTAATATTGTGAGACATAAATAAGGTTTGAATTTCTCGACCCCTGAGTCATGGGTAATATTTCATGTAGGAGTTAATAACAGCATCGTCCCTGCTCTGTCAGCACTCTGGGCCTTTCTGTTGTTGGAGGACTTGAACTCATTCTGGATTTCGATGAAGGTTTTGTTCTTGGTTTCAGGAACGACGAGGCAAATGTATATCGCCATTAAGGAGCAGACGGCCAAGAACACCAGGAAACAGTACTGCTGCAGCCCGATCTGTGCAAATAAAACAGAACATATCACAAGTGAGTCCAACTCTCTCAAACAGCCAAGCTTTTAAGTCTTGTTTCCTAAACTGAAATGTACCAGATACTGACAAAACTAGGGCTGTCAATTGATTAAAATATTTAATAGCGATTAATTGCATGATTGTCCATACTTAATCACGAATAATTGCAAATTAATCACACATTTTGTATCTGTTCAAAATGTATCTTAAAGGGAGATTTGTCAGGTATTTAATACTCTTATCAACATGAGAGTGGACAGATATGCTGCTTTCATGTATTTATTTATTACCAGAAATCTATTAACAACACAAAACAATGACAAATATTGTCCAGAAACCCTCACAGGTACTGCATTTAGCATAAAAGTGACCCAAACTGCATGTGATTATCACAAGTGGGCATGTATGTAAAGGGGAGACTCGTGGGTACCCATAGAACCCATTTTCATTCACATATCTTGAGGTCAGAGGTCCTCGGACCCCTTTGAAAATGGCCATGACAGTTTTTCCTCACCAAAATTTAGCGCAAGTTTGGAGCGTTATTTAGCCTCCTTCGCGACAAGCTAGTATGGTTGGTACCAATGGATTAGGTTTTCTAGTTTCATATGATGCCAGTAAGTCTAGCTTTAAAAATGAGCTAGACTCATAATCTAAAAATCACAAGTTGCATTAAAAGAGAAAAGAAAATAGTGGAGTGAAAACTAATTTGCATTAACACATGATTATCATATTACAGCCCTAGATAAAAACATTTGAAAATGAAGAAATACTTTTTGGATACCTACCACAATAAAAGGGAAGACAAGGCCGATGAAGAAGAAGCACAACCAGTTCAGTGACCCTGCGACCATGTACGCTGCAGGGCGTGCAGTTTGTGTGAACAGTTCAGTGGTCAAGATGTTAGTCACGCCACCTTCACGGAAGAAGAAACAACACTGTTAGTTATAACTGTCGAGGAACAGCAGCTGTTAAGGAAAGACTTCAATGGAGGAAAAAGTTAGTTACCTGGTCCTAAGCCAAAACTCAGGATAAAAGCAAATACACAGGCCATGCTCAAGTATGGCAATACTGGACTGGCATCCTGAGAGAATCACACAATGTTAGCACAAAGTAAAAGTCTTATCTATGGTCAAATGTAGGAAATTGCATAAAACAATGTCTACATATCTTTTTTTTTTCAATGTCTGATCTTGAGGTTAATTACCTGAAACGAGAGCGTCAGCGTGAATAAAATGCAGCAGATACTCATCAGTGTGTATCCCCCCGCGATGAGCACTTTCCTTCCCAGACGCTCAACGAGCAGACCCTGTGAGACACACAGCATGTCACAAGACCAAAAAGACTCTCCAGGCAAACATTGTATGTATTATGCTATTATGTTGCTATTATGTAGCAACAATTACACTGTATTTTGCTTTGACCTTCTATGGGATATTGGGCCTAATGTGGGAAACGGTATACAAACACATTTTCATTGCTCTTATTTTGTTAGTACCCATTGATTTCTGGATTCACCAGTGTTTTCTTATTTTTGCTCTTCTCTTAGGTGAGAGAACATTGCACGAGTGGTCGAGAGCTCTCTTACCAAGATAAGAAAAAAACATCTTGTTTTCACAGTCCACAAATTGTTTGTCCAACGCAAGGAAACATACATTTTAGATTAGAGGAACATAAAAAAAACATATGAATAACATAAGATTGAATTAAGATATTAATTACAATGACTGGATCATTTAATTTGCGGACTAAATAAATACTATTAGTCCATTGATCCCAATAAAGATTGCGTGGCTTACATACTGCTCTTAGGTTGTTTTCGAATTTCCTGTAAACGCCAGTACTGACGCTCTGGAAAATCACATGTTTAAGTTTATTTAACAGTACCAGTACCATAGTAATATAGGCCTATGTCTGTTTCAATGCATATGTCTCCCACCCCCTCCGCATGCCCTCCCCTTGTTCAGATGCGTTCCATGGTCCATCTATCTATCTATCTATGGGAGTGGAAGTCAGTGGGACTCATCATTCAGCACAACTGGTAAGAGCAGATTTGGATAGTTAAGAACATTTGGTGCATCTGGAGATGACTTCTCTTATTTTTTCTCTTAACAGAAAATTAAGAGAAATTTAAGAGAACGTTGCTGCATGAGGCCCAATGTCTGTTTTATATATGTATTATGTCATATGTTCTTGTGCTGTTCTTATTATATAAGACAAATTTCCACTTTGGTGTTCTGTTTTACTCTATTTCAGGTGTGCTCTAACTTTTCAAACTTTTGTCCAACGCTTGAGGTTTTTACAGTTTTTCTCAATCGCTTTGGCTCATTTTTCCGAAACAGTCTTAACCTGAACTGTAAGTGCAATTGTCACAACTATTTGATGGGACATCACAACTCTATTGCATGTCTGCAAAAGGTAGTCACCCAAAACACTTAATTCATGCTTCAAAACCTAGTTATTGTGTCAGTAAATTGTTTTATCATCGTGTGAGCCGTACTGGTCAAAATGTTAAGATGTTTTCTCACCATCAACCCTGGAAATGTTTCTTATATACAAATCTCTGTTTTGTTGACTCTGACTGCTTACTGTACTATACAAGAATGTCAGTTTTGTCTAGCTGAATGTTGTTGTGTCTCACACTGAGCTTTTCAGATCCCCATTTCAACAGTAGGTTAAAATTTACTGGGAAAAGTCAATACTGTACAATACTGTAGTACACAGAAACAGGATATGTATTATGTGTGTTTATAAAGTAAATGTAGTTGTGTATCAATGTGTTACATGTATTATAAATAGAAAATTCACCTTTGAGCTTTCATGTAACGTCATATACAGTGAACACAATATTTGCCACAAAATGGCATCCATGCCAAAAGAAAATTAAAAAACCCTGCAGCAAACTGTGCATCCTCACAGTACGTAACACCATGTCATAGATATTTATGGAATATACATGTATTTCTGACAGATTTTGATAATTGAATAGATCATTTTGCATGTGACGGCTCAAACGATGAAAGAATGTTGAGAAGTTGTGAAGAGGACGACAATCTCACTGAGAATCATCTCATCAGTTTTAATCAGCGAGACGTGCAAGTTGTTATTGTGCAAATTGTAGACAATTGTACTGACTTTTTTGCACACATGTGCCAAAACTAGTGCAATTTGCAAGAATGAATGAGAAATTCAAATCTATTGTGAACAACAAACTAATTGTTCAGAGATTTGAATTCAGTGTTTTGAAAAAAATAATTCTCATTCGAGAATTGAGCCAACGCGAATGAGAAAAACTGTATTAGAAAGGTCTTGACTGTTTTGCCCTTGTTGCTGTGCACCTATCCTTATTTATTTACATTTTTTGTAGCATGGAGGAGCGTCAGAATTGTAAAAAAGTAATGCACACAAAAATAAAATGTAAAACTCATACTTACACATGTTAAAGCCGTGATGCATTCACAGGCACCAGTGCCAACGGTCACATATGGTATCTTATCAGCAGGAATACCAGATTGCGTGAACAAGTAATCTGCGTAGAAGTAAATCTACAGGAAGTAAAGACAAAAAAACACATTACATATTAAAAAAAACAGAGCTTTTGCCTGAAAAAAAAATCAGCTTTTAGTAATCTTTAGTGGTGTTATTAAGTTTCAAAAGTTGCAGGCACTGAGGAGTGGATTCAACCTTGTGAGAGACAGCATGACAGAGGATACTGGAACACAATATCATCATGTACGTACAGCATTGATGCCGTTCAGCTGTTGGGCAGCGTTGAGCAGCAAGATGGTGAGAAGCTGCCAGCGGACACTACGGTCAGTGAAGAGCTCCCAGGGTTTCTTGGCCTGGAAATCCACCAAATTATTCTTCTCCTTCTCGATATCCTCCCGCTCACGGTCACAGCCAGCTGTACCATGCAGTTGTTTCAGGGCTGCAGGCAGGAAAACACATGACAAGTGTGGTGATTTCTCCACATACACCGTTCTTCTCATCTGACCAGGCTACGCAACAGGGTCTGTTTTTTTGAGTATCTGATCAAAAGGTCTCCTGCATCAAAACCATTTCACATCATCGTGGCAAGAATGCCATCACATGCTTGAACTCACTGCCATGAGGACAAACGTCTCTGCCTCTGGTGATTCCAGACAAAGGGAGTCCTCAACTACTGGATCCACGCTGTCATGTGATGTTCACTACAACAATGTTTGCAGGCCAAAGATCAAACCACGCAGAGTTTGAAAAGGAGGTAACTGTGCAGCAGTTGCAGTGGAAGTTTACCTTTCTTACATCCCTCAGTATCTCCTTTGTCAATGAGCAGGTAGCGCGGGCTCTCTGGGAACCAAGGCAGGATCAGCAGCTGCAGGATGGCTGGGATAGCTGTGGTGGACAGCAGGAGAGGCCAGTACTCCTCTTTTCCCAGCAGCTCTCTGTGAAATCACACAGACATGTTTATACAAAATCACCATGTAGCGATTCAATCTTGCGAACACAAATTCTGTGTAATATTTTGTGTAAAAATCAAATATAACCCAGCATTTACATACTTGAGGCCAATCACTTGTCCAGTCAAAATCCCACCAGTGATGAAAATAGAAGTTCCCATTCCCATGGCACCACGAAATGCAGTTGGAGCTATTTCCCCCAAATACAGAGGTTGAACACAAAGTCCAATGCCTGTGAAAATAAAACAGGATTAAAGCCACATTTCAGGGGTTCAAATCAAATATTTATCAAGATTATTTCACATATTACACAAAGATGTAGGAATACACTCTTTAAATGTATTTCTGAATTATTTACCTGCATTCATTCCAGTGAGAAGACGTCCAACGATGAGTAATTCAAATAATCCTGTAGGGTAACTCAGACCCATCAGCATAGCCGCCGCTAATGCAAATATGTTGTTGGCCAACAGCGTCCCTTTCCTGGAAAAGCAACATTACATCACAGCTTTATAACTGAAAAACAATAAGCAAAATTAGGATCATTTTGGCGAAATATGCATTGTCCACACCTCCCCAGCTTCACAGACAACGTCCCACCGACTGTCACTCCTAGAAGTCCTCCTAAGGTGAATATGGACACAATAGTGGACCACAGCAGGGTGAGAGCGTCTGCTGATATGTCAGTTTGGTAACGCTCACTCCAGGTTTGGTTGATGAAATTCTGCACATACTGGAGATAAAATAAAAAAAACACAACATGCACATTCAGCAGGTAAAATAAAAATAATCTAAAATATTTTTAAAATTCACACCATGGTCTGGGTTAATACTCGATTCTGATTGGCTGCAGGGTGTCCATTAATTCCTGATAACACACACCTACTAAGTAGCCTAGTTCCAGTGAAACTGTCTGTTCTAAATGAATGCACTAGCTACAAAAAAATCTGAATATCTTATTTACAACACTGAGGGGTGAATTCAAAAAACTTTTTTAAACTTGTGCAAATAACACAGAAAGAAATGCATGAAATGTAAATGAATGGTGTCATTATTTATTCTTTGGCAAGTGACCATGGTATAAGCGGGACAATGCCCTTCGAGGAGTCCATTATCAGGAAGTAATGGACTTCCCATCGTCCATTAATTCCTGATATTGGACAAGTCATCTGTCTTTATCCCTTAGCCTACATAGTTGTGCATGCTTATTTACAGACATCACTTTATAGAGGATATGTAAGCCTACTGTGATGGAAAAATTTAATTTATGTGCAATACTGACTGTAATATTAGGTTTATAACATGAGTACAAATATAAGTAGTATAGGCCTGTAGGGTCCAGTAGGGTTCTTACTGTTGTGGGAGCATTGATGACAGATACATTATATCCATACTGAAAGGTTCCCCCTAAACAAGCAGCACTGGCAGCCAGCAGAAGGGACTTGTTTGGAAGCTGCAATAAAATACAGAGATACAAAACAAATATTTACATACAATCATGGATAGAAAGCTGCATCCCACCACGTCTACTGATCCATTTTTTTTATTTATTTAAAGCTCTTATTTTACTATAATCCACATACCTTTGGTTGCTTATGTTTGAAGTCTTGAATAAGCAGAGGTTGGTATTCATTTGCAAATTCTGAAGGCATTTTGTGGCTGATGTTTTGCTCTAAGTCCAATTCTGTTTGTCGTTTGCGCACAGAGTAGTCCGCCTATCCTTCATGTAAAGAGTTTGCTCTCAACAGGAAACTTAAATCCTGACGGGAGGATGAGTTTATCCTGAGGATGATACAAGTGATCTGTTGTCATAAAGAGGCCGCGAGGTGAAGAGAATCGGCTCCATTAGTCCGTGTTTATCAAGATTTCACGGCCTTCTGTAGCTGCATCAAAATGTGACATTCAGCTTGCTTTTATTTCTCCGAAAGAAAGAAGAAAAGTACATCCATCCAAGCGCAGAGAAGCTGTAGTGCAAAACGGACTGTGTTTCCCAGAAAACACAAAATAAATGAAGTTTTGGGTTAATTCAGTGTAGACGACAGAGCTTTCCTAACAGACTCAGAGGAGGCGGAGAGTCCAGATAAACAGTCTTGTGTTCACTCAACAGCTAATTTAATTATCCTATTATTATAAACTTGTGTTTTTTTACCATAAATCTTAAATGTTATGAAAGTACAATATAGGCTAGGCCTATAAGATGTTGGATACAGATGTTATAAGGCTTTATGTACAGTAATGTGATATCATAAACCTAATCAGGAGCAGTATACATGCTAAGTGTTGACTCCCCCTATGTTTCAGTATTTCGAAGAGCAGCCAGTGAAGTGAGGTGAACATCTGCAGGATTCATTATCTATTATTCATAATACATTAACCTTTTTTAACTCTCAATACTCATAAAAAAAATCAATGATTAAGTTGACAAACAATCAAAGGTCATTAAATGCACCATGATACTGTACATGTCTGTTATTCTTTATTTCTGCAGGGTGGATCAAATGGTAGATTATAAATTGCAATTATATGCTTTATTAGCCTACTAATGAACAAGTTTTGGGTTGCCAGGTTGGCTGGTGTTTGTCCTCCAGCAGAACACTTGCTTTATCTTTTTCATCATTAAGACTCCTGCTGCTGGAAACTATTAGCATAACATGTGGGAAATCTATTTATCAGCTGCTTATTAGCATTAATATAACTGAAGACATGATGAATGATAAAAATGTGAAAAAACAATATTTACACTTGTTCTTCTTTAACGGATCTATAAAGCATGAAAACGATTGATTTATTATGTATTATTTAAAACGTTTTATTAACCTGTAAATCCTTTGTAAAGAGTGCCTCATCAAGAAGTGGTACCACATAAATTTTAGATCACATGTGACATTTACATTCCTCTTCTTCACTTTGACTTGTGCACTAACTACTATTCATTTGAGCATCATCCAATAATATAACAATAAATAAATAAAAATAAATCACAACACATGTAGGGCAAACAATTTAAAATAAAATAAAATTATGACTTTGGATGTCAGACATATTCACAGGAAACTGGCTAAAGTTCAAAACAAAGCAAACATTTCCATTGCAGCCTTCTCAGGTGATAAATGGTTTTCAAGGGTCAATTTGAACTCACCTCTCTCTTTGATTGCGCAGACTCCTCATTTCCGTTCATTTTGGAAACTACTGTAAAACAATGTGTGAATGAACCATTTATAATGGATGTTCCGCTTCAGTTGTAGCACTTACATACTGGCAGCCTATTGTAAGGTGCAGCATATGATCTGAACTGCAGGGGAGAGACTCATTAACTCCTACAAGCATTCCTGCCTCGTGCTGAGGCTGACCCAAATATAGAAATTATATTCACCCTTTGTTGTCCAATATAATACTTTCTACTTTTTTACTACTTACTACTACTACTTACTACTTTTTTTGCGTGCAAAAGGCAGAAATGTGTCTTTGGTTTGCATATGTAAAGAGCTATTAAGAATTTAACATTAAAACACAACAAATCACTTCCAGGCAAGACACATTAAAACACGCTTGTATAATAACACAATAGAAGCTACGTTAAAAGGAGCATCAGGTACTCGATGGTGAGGACTGAATCATCAATAGATATAAAATGCTGTGTGCTGAGGTAGCAAGCTGGCTTCAAAAAGTAGCTGTCCAAACTAATTAACATATTTCATGGCAACAGGGACAAACATTTTTGTATAGATGTTTTTCTTTGCATAGGGACTCTGTACCTTTGCCCTGAGGGTGAAAGTGGTGATTTAAGGCAGTGATTTCCAACCTTTATCCTTAGGTGACCTTTTTCTATCACTGAGTAAACAGATGAGCCCTGACTAAGTGACACATTTTATGGATATTTCATATTATATTCAATGCATAATAATAATAACAGTACAGAAACACTGATAAACTTTACGATTAACCCAAATACTGAACGCAATTACTGCAGGAAGTTTGTGTAAAAGGAGCGATTTGGATGAATTTTGAGCAGATTATTTCCTGTGAATATTGCATCAGAGATGAGTTGTCCTGTTATTTTTTATGAACTTGAAATACAATTCTCTGTCTGTATTATGTATTTTGAATATTTTTAATTTTCAACAATCATAGTACATACTTAATAAGCTTCTTTTCTTTGACAAATTCAGTGTTTTCTTCTCCCTGATGCTTGGCCATTGTTCTATTAGCTCTTTGGTTGTTTTAACTGCGTACTTTTCTATTGCAGGACGAGGCTGTTTAGCAGAGAGGGAAGACTCTGTGAACATAACAGGTCTTCGCTGTGCCCTTATCCTGTTTATATCTTAAATAATAATTCAAACTTTAAAAATAACAATTTCATTCAGTTTTCTTCACAGAAATTAATGAAATCCTGACATATAGGCCATATTTAAAAAAAAAAAAAACTTGTCTTATACCCCTTAAATCAAGAAGGCCCCGCGACCCCCAGTGAAGCTTTGGCGACCTCTAGTGGAGGTCGGGACCCCCAGGTTGGGAACCAATGATTTAAGGGATGGCTATAATGGTCTAAGTTTTTGCCACTTGGACACGTTGGACTGCTTTGCCATGGTGATAGGACTGTGGGGTCCGTGTGCATTGTTTGTAAATGAATTGAATGGGACACTTTACATGATGTGTAAAATTCTCCAACCCATATTTAAAAATGTATGCATGGACATATAAATATAGCCTGTTTATGGTGCTTTCAACCCAAATTCACTGTCAAGTCAGTATAAAATGTAAGAAGAAATCTAAATTGATTTCTCTATAAAACATTAGTGCATTGTTTTCTGTTTAAGGCCTTATATGACACTGTGCAATCACATCAATAGTTGTCACATAGGTTGAATAAGTTTAGGTAAAACAACTGCTTTCTAAACACAAGTTGTCAACATTAGTCATGTTAACTGCTGCCAGTATCAGCCAATAATCACCCTGAACGGCGTGCTGTTCTGCACACAAGACCCAAATAGTCAAGTAGTTCACCGGCAGAAAACTTTTAATCCTGCAAGAGCCTCTGAGAATTTGCTCGTGCCACTGTCTGGCAATTTGAGCCTGAAAGTGAAAATCCACCCCAAAATAGAATGAACACATTCCCTATTCCCACTCCTGTTATTCCCTAAAAAATGTACAATTCAGCTGTATGAGCCGCGGACAGTGTACAGTGTTTATGCCGTCCTCAGACAGATCCTGGAGCTGCTTCAAAGACAGCAGATAAAAAAACACTCATGTGATAATAATTGCAGAAGCTCCGGGAACACCGTGTGATTCACAGCTGGAAGGCAAATATGACCTCAAATCCCCCAAAAATGTGGGTGTGATATAAAACAAACAAATGTGTGAGCTCCCAGACTCAATTATAAAAAAAAAGACTTTTTACCTACCCCACTAACACACTTGTGTCTCATAAAACAGCTGTAGTTTAGAGCCTCAAAGTCAGATCTCTGTGTTACATTCACCATTAGCCACAGCAACAGGTAGTTTTACTGGTCTCCCCAGAAGAGAATAGGCTTTATTTTTTATGTGATGTAGCTGAGACTGAAGACAAAGTGTTTTATGTGTTATTGGCCATTATATGATCATTTAAAGCTGAAGTGGGTAGAAATTTTTATAAAACAGTCACTATATTGTGACAGTAGTACATGAGACAGGTAATCTGAAAAAAATCATGTGCCTCTGTTTCTTCCAGTGTCCTCAGGTGCTCCTAATGACATCTGCAAGATTTCACAGACCGGAGGAACACAACTAGTCAGCACTGATCTGGAGTCCGCAGTACAGTCTATGAGAGCCGGCTGTCAATCACTCGTGAACTCCGATCAAACGGTCAAACTAGGCAGCGCTGATCAAATATGAATCAATATTCTGTTACTGTAATGCCTATTTCTCTCCTCAATTGTTTTCAGAAACATCTTGTAGTGTACTGTTTAGCTGTAAAATGAGAAAGTTTGTGAACCGGCAGCCATGTTGTGGTCGGTTGAAGAAATACCAAGCACCGCCCACCAGCCGAAGCACAGCAAATAGGAACGCTCAATAGGAACGCTCTCTCTGAAATGACCTGTGATTGGCTAAAGATTTTTTAAAGCCTGGAAACAGAACCATAGTTTTCTCTCAGAACACTTGAATTACAATATGCTGAAAGGTTATTATGGAATTTTTGCCCAATGATGCCAAAAAATATACTGCCACTTTAAGGACTATATTTTTGGTAAAATACTTTCATACCTGAGAAAATGTGTTTTGGCTGTAAAATCTGCACAAGTCTTTTTCTTATGCTAGGTCAGGAAGGAAGTGGTCATACATGAAATTGATTTGTGGAGCCCCCTATGGGTTGGGCTCAAAATGCTTTAGCAAACATATTCCCAAGGAAGGACTGAAGATATCTACCAGGATTTATGAAAATTGGACAAAGTGTTAATAAAGTATGGCCAATGTCCTGCTAAGCCCCGCCCTTTTTGTTTGATGACGTTCATGTTTTTTTGACCAATCTTGCCTATTCATGATAGAAATGTGTATTTTTGTCCAGCAAGGGAATTTGGTGTTGATAGAGTCGAAATACAAAAAAGTCTATTCACATTACTGTTTTTCACATTATGCAAATTAGCAAATAATCTATCATTGTGGACTTTTATGATCCAAGAGGTTTTTTTGTAGAGCACATTGAGCTGGAAATGTGACAGTTTTTTAAAAAGAAAAAATCTTGTGGTGTTTTGTCTGGCATTTTTGTTTTTAAGTAAGTGTTTTTTAGGCCTATGAATCTTTGTCTATGAAATGCCAGCTGGCTGTGACCATTTTAACTAAAACTAGTTTGTTTGTTTTGTTTTGTAGTTACTAAATCCTTCTCGACCAACAACAATGGTAAAATGTTACTTACACATTGTAGCATCAGTACTAGCAATTTAATGTAATATATCAGTCACAGGGAATATTTTTGTGTATTTTTGTGTAAACGTGTACTCTGATACAAAGTTCAGCTACTCGTTCCCAGTGCTTCCTGGTGTTGACTGGTAGCAAATACAACTTCACCCAGTGAGAGCAAATGTGTTATTTCAAGTCCATCTTTATAGAATACTTATATGCCACATTGAAAGAATAATGGTTCGCTGTAATCATTCCGCCTATACTGTCCTTGTTGTGTGCAAAAAGGCATTTTAAAGTTCAGCTATAGTTAATATGAAGCATTTTCATTGGCCAAATCAAATAGTTCTCTTCGTTCTGGTCAGTGTGTGTAGATTTATTGCTGGTGTTGTGTCACGGCTACAAACCTGCTACCAGGAAGTATCCCTCCACTGTGGCTCAGAAAGCAGAGGGAATTTTGTGCCAAAAAAGACTATAATTTTGGAAGATACCACTTGATTTGACTTCTGATTGCTGAAACAGAATCCTTCTCTTTATCACTACTTACTCTAGTCCTGAAGAGAGGTAGTCGGCTGCTGCCTCGTTGACCTGAGGGTCCTCTGCAGTGAGCAGGGAGCCCAGGGCCCTCTGGGAGCTGTTTTTGCAAACACCTCTGAGTATGACACAAACACAGACACATGTCAAAGGTTTAAAGATAAAATAAAATATCCTGTAGTGTCAATCATCTTTCCTGCACTCCTGATATGAGCTTGAAGTTTGCTTCTGATCAATGTCTTTTCTCAGTATTTATCAGAGTTTAACTTGATTATTAAAAAGGAGTTAAAATCATATGTAAAAAAAAAAAAACCTCCATATTCCAACAATTTACTCATATTTTATTAGCAGTGTTTTTGTGTGTTCTCGCTATATTTTCTGATACATAAATTTGTTATGCAAGTATGTGGACAGAAAATCCAAGTGAAAACTGGTTAACCTAATCTGCTCTTAAAAAAAGACTACAAATCATTACACAATTAATCTTATTTAGGTTATAGACCTTTTCAGACTTGTCAACATCAACATTCTAAATGAGTCCTTTTTTACTTCCTGTTGCAGTGTTTGTTAATGCAGAAGCTGACAGGAAGTAAACTAGGACCAAAGCTGTTGCCCTAGCAACAGAATGGCAATGAAAAGTAAGCCGTAATGGATGATTCACATTTATCTTTTCTGCTGAGTTGTAGCGGAGGGATTTACATGACTCAGTGGCAGAAAGGTGTATGTGAATGTCGCCCATTTTTCTCACCCTCTCTGGCCGGGATGCAGCAGGTGTGTCTCCATGTCCTGCACTTCATGTTGTAGATTTAAGCTAGCTGTGGAACTGCAACACGGTCAGGACGTCCACCATCTCGGCACAAGACGACAAATAAAAAAGAATAAACCCGGCAGAAAAACAATGGTGTTTTAACGTTACACTTCCGGTCAGGATTTGAACCCTAATTAACTGAATAACAAAGTCTAATTCCCAGCCAACATTTTTATGTGGGGCCCATGTGGGTAGTAAATGGGCTGAAAAATGGGCCCTATATGGGATTGTCCGCGGGTTCCATAATGGCCCCATGCCAATTGCCCTTGTGGGTTTCATGCAGGAGCACACTGGGTGTTATATGGGCCCAATCTGGGCAACATAAACCAAAACCCATCTCGGCCCCAGGTTTAAGTTCTATGTGGGAACTACATAGCCTGAAATATGGGTTGTAAGTGGGTTTGTCCACAGTTTCCATGTTGGCCCCATGCAATAATTTCCCAGTAGTGACCCAACTAGGACCCACACGGGTAGCCCACATGTCCATGTGTCCATGTGGGACCAACTTAGTTGACCCAAGTGGGCGCCATTTGTGTTGCCCATTCTGAGCCCATGCACTAATTTCCCATTAGTGACCCACCTAGACCTACTTAGTTGATCCAAGAGGGCCCCAGATAAGATGCCCATTTTGGGCCCATACCCACTTGGTACCCAGGTACCCCCAGCATAACCCATGTGGGTGGGGCCCACATAACCATGTTGGCTGGGTTGCTGCACAGGTCATCGGGGGGCCTTGAGGACGGGGGACCACTGGGCTGGACATTAGCCTGCTTAGCCTAATTGGTAATCAGGCCAGCAATGTTCAAGGCAGCAGGTCAAGTAGTCTAATTCCTTAAAAAGTAGACTAACATGTTGTTTTATTCATGGTGAGTGTGTCCTCGGTGTCCTGTCAGTGATTGACCGCAGGAGGGCGCTTCATCCGCATGGGAGAGCCTCTTTGTGCAACACTGAAAGTCTTCCCCCGCTGGTTTAGGAAACATTGTAGAGGCTGCTGCAGGTTGTGTTCATGATGTCGGGCAGAAAGCCTCGCTCTGTGGCAAACCCTCTGGAGTCTGCGATCACCACACCGAGCGAGAGGATACTCAAAGAATGCCACACTTTATATGTCGACAGCGAAAACGGTAAATAATCAATAACGTGGATTAATATGAGTTATAGTGGAGTTAAAGCAGATCCAATTTAGCACGCATAGTTGTGATGTAATGTAACTTTAGTAGGTTAGTGGGACTGAAGTTTGTATTGAAGGTAAAACTAAAGACTCTGCTCGGTTAATGTTGGTGTGCAGCAGCTGTCTGTCAGTGTCAAACACATGACATTGAACCCTGTGTGGCTCCACAGCGCCTATCTGATGGCAGCTTTCACCTACAGTGTTACATTAACATGAGAGACCTGTAATATACTGTATAATAAGCTGTTCAGGCCAGAGGGTTTGTTTTAAAAAGTGCTTGGTTTTATGGTCCTTATATCTGGAGAACTGTTTTGTCTTCAATAATCCTGTATGTGCAGACTTTGCTCTTACAGCACTTCAAGGAGGCGTCTTAGTACAGTAGCCTGTGTGTCCTGTCTTAGTAATTACAGTATAATAGATAACTCTGGTAAACAGGCCTATCTGATAAGTATGAGCTGGTTCACTTCAGTATCAATGAGTTGTTCTAGATTCATAGAGAATAATGAGGGATTGTTCATCAATGTGAAACAGATAAAGAACAAGGCAAGGCAGCTTTATGTGTAGAGCACATTTCAGCAACAGGGCAATTCAAAGTGCTTTACATAAACATTCAAGAACATTGCGACAAAGTGCAAAAAGAACATTAAGACATAATTAAAACAGTTATAAAAACATTAAAGATTAGAAAATAAAAACAAGCTATAAATAAAAGCTAGGATAGAAGCTAAAATAGAGTATAACACACGAGAGTAAAAGCTCTAGTGCAGTATAAGATCATCAACAAGGTATAATACATTTGAGCTTTCATTCCTGAGCTCCATTTATAATATGTTTTTTAACACTTAAATTCCCTAATAATTTCCAAGGAAGTTTCCTGGAAGGAATTAAGTAATTTGGTACCAATTAATCATTAGTTGTATATTCACTCTTTATTTCATCATTATTTTAGTCTATTAAATGACCCAAACTCAAACATGTTCAGTTTATGATATATGACAAAAACAGCTAATTCTGTCATATTTGAGGCTGGAACCAGATAATATCTGTTATTTTTCACTAAGAATTATTGAAATTAATCCATCATCAAAATAATCTGTTGTTTGACTAATTGATTAATCATTTCAGTTAGATTAATTAATTAGATTGAAAGAAAAAAACAATTCTTACCCATGTAAATACTTATTCTTTATTGTTTCTATTAGACACTTTTAATTTAAATTTAATTTGAATGCTTACCTGTAGACCAATCTGACATTTTTGCATGTTCAGTTAACCTGCCCTGTTCTGACTGAAGACTTTCAGGGTTTTCTGAGCAATTCATTGGAATAAACTTGAAATGTACCAGTTGAACACCGTCTTCATTTTCCCTGTAAAAAATACATCATTCTTTCAAGTAAACTTCTTTGGAAATTTGAAATTACTTGTAAAAGTATTTTTTTTCTTAGCCTTTTTCCATGTAGAAGGTTTTTGAAACTTTATCGTAAGAGGTTATCCCAATTTCAGTATCACCCTGTTACATTACATTGTGATGATGCCACTGTAATTGCTCCATGCCCTGCCTTCTCTGTGTGTGTACATGTGTGTTTTCAGGCCTGGTGAAGATTGCCAGCAGCCTCGGAGTGCGGCTCCTGCCTCCCAGAAAGAAGATCATTGTGATGATAATGGGTAACCACTCTGCAGGGAAGAGCTCCTTCATTAACTGGTAATAATACATCTTATGGTTGATGGGATCTACAGCACCATTCAGCCTCACATGCTGTGCTCCATGTGTGAATGAAATATCTTCTCACATGACTTTGTGGTTTGGATTCTGTTCAGCAGTTGTGACACAGCAGATATTGATTTGTAGGATTTACAAGTTGTCAGGGAAAAACAAATGTCTAGTTTGTTTGCTAGTTTAGTGTTTTGACAAGCCATTTGCAGAATAAAGGTCCAGAAAGCAAAAAGGAGAAAATAATGAAAATTTTACCCTTTGAGCCAATTCTTACTGAACATGAGCATTAAGGAGGAAGTGACATTGATTAAAATCGTCACATAATTTGATGTCTCCATAACTAAATATTGTGATACAATAAATGTTTTTAGAATTTGCAGATACCCATTTATAGGTGAAATAACCAGATGGAAATGTCTAATTTTGGCTAATGTCAAACTGGCTCAGGGAATGTGACAAAAGGGAGTCAACACAAGGTTATACTTAAAAACCAAACAATTTATTAAACTAAGGTCAACTCAAATGAACAAGGAGTGTGTAGATCAGCAATGTCAGCAAATTAATGTAGTGCAGGATGTGTGCTGTGGAGGTGTTGAAGGTGCAGAACCAAAAGCATGAATTGGGAAGTAAAAGTCACATGACAGAACTAGATACATGGTATTTACTTGAAAATACATAGGACACAATATAAAACAGTAAGGAAAGTGGTGAGGAGCATGTCCAGCAGGAGATTAGGTTCAACCTTTGACCCAAAGTACACATCAAAAACATGTTGACCTCAAAATGAGTGCTTACCAAATGCACCATAACTGGAATTACCATTAGCTATAAACCAAAGTAGCATACCCAGAGGTTCCTCTAAACAAGTGTTCCCAAGATGCACAACACAAGGGGTAACCAAGCTACATCAAGTAAGCTCACACAAACAAAACCAAAGCATGAGCTGAAGCACCTACTACCAAAGCTGCTCAACCATGCCGCCAAGTTGCAGACAACATTTGAGGGAACAACTTCCTCACTCGCAATATTCTAGTTCCTCACCTACCAAACCACCATGAACACAATCATCTTGATGCATGCCAGGCTCAAAGCAAGTTAACACAGAAGTCCAGACAAACCGTCTTTGTCACACTAAAGCTAGATTTAACCTTACCAAATGGGTCGGCATCCTGGAGGCTCAGGTGAGCTTCATCAAGCTGACGAGCCTCCATGTCAGCCTGCTGAGGTTGGTCAGGACAGCCTCCAGGACAGTGGGGGGAGGGGCGTCACACTAATACAACTGATGACTCCAGGGACTTTATCGCATTAATCTTAACGTGTTGTAAATTCAATATTTCCATCAAACCCATTGATTGCTAATTAATAGCAACATTTCCCACAATAGTGTAATACAACCCAAGAAATATTAGAGTAGGGACCACTACCCCATTACTTATATAGTTATTTTCTCATTTAATCGT